>VMDR010007243.1:0-41509 GCA_007922815.1 Macrotus californicus | reverse complement strand
AAAGAAAGAAAGAAAGAAAGAAAGAAAGAAAGAAAGAAAGAAAGAAAGAAAGAAAGAAAGGAGGCAATGGGAAGACCAGGAAAAACGGTGACAATTTTAGCATTTTCTGGTGGATCAAGGCAGAAATCTGAGCCTTGAGGTGGGGACGTGGGTGGAGCAGGACGATCTGTCCCTTCGTACCTGTCCCTGCAGGACCAATCTCTGATGTGCTCAGGTGGGTTAGAGTAGAGTGGCGGGGAGTTGAGGGGCACCCTGCACTTTTCTCTTGGGGTTTTCTCCGAGGTTCACACCGGCTGAGAACAGCCAGACGCTGAACATCAGGGACCACGTCAAACAATGGCGTGGCACAAATCAGGAGCGACAGACCTGAATTTCAAGAGACGGTACCAAGGCCGGTGTCTTCGCACTTAACCCCTCGAAAGAGAGCAGCCTCGGCTTTACCTGCCCACGAGGCGGCTCCGTCTTTCTGCTCCGCATGCTCACCCTGCCCCCCACTTCTCGACAAGGCAGGGTATGCCGACCTTCCGTTCTCTTGCTCAGTTAGGGCTCAGGGAGACTTTCTCTGACAATGAGCCAAGAGGGAGCGTTGCTGGGCTGGCGGGACACTAGAAATCGGCGGTTAGTACAGCCTGACCCCACTCTCCCCCCAGACGCTGCGGCTGCGGCTCCTTCTGTGCACCGAGAGCTGACAGAGGAAATGAGATCACCTCTGGTTTTTATCTCCTCGTTTATTTTTAGATGTCTCAGATAACACCTAGGTTTATATTCCAGGAGAGCTGCTGAGAGAAGGTCATTTTACAGACTCTGTTGCAGGCGCTTTACCTCAGGCTTAGAGACGAGCGTGACAAATTCTCTTAAAGTTCACTCTGGGAGTTTGGGTAGCATCGACTGTTGTACTGAGATTCTGTTTCTTTAAATAGTGCTTGAAGATGTCAGCCACTCCACACGGCTTGGAGTCTTTTTCCAAATACAGGCCTCAAACTGGTGACAATTTTACAGGATCCCATGGCCTTTGCTTTTGTAAGGGACAGGGAAAGTTTGACGAGCTCTTAGGATCAGTGAATTTCGGCCTTCTTTACGTAAATGGAGATCTGAAGAAAACTCACTTTTACTTCTACGTAAACCTGAAGGGTTCATTGGCTTTCCAGTTAGACTCTCCCAAGAGTGGTTTTCCGGTTCCCCAACCCCTGGGGGCTAACTTCTAAGTGAATTTCTGTCTCTGTGCATTTCCCACAATATTCATTTACTTCTACGCTCTGTAAAAAATGTGTAAGGAACCACGGCTGCGTTTGCAGACTCCCAGAGATGTTTCTGGGAAGGCTGACAGTAGGCGAACAGGTGAAGAAAACAGAACAGGGAGCAGAAGAGCAGAGGGAAACAGCCGTTCTGCAACCACAAGACCAGATTCTCAGCAGACGTGGGGTCAAGTCCAAGGTCAAGGAAGATGCTCATTAAGTCCTGACCTCCCTGTGCCACCCACAGTCACCAGTCCTTCCTTGGGAAAAGGGCCTGAGTCACATTCAAGTGAAAAGTGAGGGGCCAGGAAGGTCATGCCTTCTGGAGGTGCTCTGCTAGGAAAATCCAGTGAAAATCTCAAGTTCTTTGCATAATTAGAAGCACAGTTGACAAGAACAACGGGGAGGGGAGTTGTCTGACCAAATGCAAAACACAGAAAAGCGCATTGCTTTTTCTTCCTGCATGCAGATTCTGTCTCTGCAGGCAGAGTCAGGGGTCGTGGTGGGGGTGGGGGTGGGCAATACTGCTGCTCAGAAGGAAGGAAGGCCGCTTGGGGCCGACCCACTCAGGCTGACTGTCCAAGTCAATTCCACTCACAGATAACTGCCCCACAGTTCATGCCATTTCGCCTGGGTAGTCACAGCCATGGAGGGCAACTGAAGTGAGTCACGTTTTCTTGGACCCTTAAAGAATATCCTTTCACTTGGAAAGTGTCAAACGCTGTTTTGCCCAGATGTAGCAACATCCAGAGCAGTTCAGTGTAAGTTTGCACGGGAAAATGGCATCTCTCGGATGGTTTCCTGCTTCATTCTCTTTGCTTTTCTCCATACATAAAAAAATGTCCTCTGGGTAGAGGCAGGTAGGTCATTAAAAATGACCCATATAAAATGGTTTATGTGTGTTCAAGGAATCAGAGCTCAGTTTGATACCTTGCCACTAACAGTGACAGCCGTGTGTCCCGTGAACACAGAATCGCTATGTGAGTGACGGTAAACAAACATGGACCCTGCCGCTCTGCAGATTAGGGACTGAGACAGTGTGGAGACTACCTGTGCCGCAACCCCAGAGACAGACACCATTTTACCAAAACAGAACGCTCGTTGGCTGACGTGCGAGTTCTCACTTACTGGGTTCCTCTCTAGATCCTGCGTAGCCCCGGGCTCAGCAGATGCACACGGGTCCCACAGGTGGACGCCGAAGCTGCAGCGACAGGTGGGCAAACACACCTGGGGAGAAGAAAGCGCTCGTTCACTGGGAGTGGGTGCCCTGGGGCCCCGCGCTGACATCCACGTTACACGATCACGTGGTTTGCTTTCAGCCTTAAGGTTTAGCCTACTTCTGACATCATCCGAACCCAAAACAGCAGGCATGTCAGTCAGGACCCCAGCCTGACACAGATGAGCCCACGGGCCAGATTTACTTCTGGTAGAACTAAAATTATTTTCTAATTCTGAAGAAATGAAGAAGACTTAAAAGTTCTGTAGATCTCTCTTGGCGTTTCTGACCGTCCCCACAGAGGGTCCTCACTCAGGAAGAAGCAGCCGCTGAACTAGAATCGGTGTCCTTACATTGCAGCCTCACAAATGTCCAAAGAGATGGTAGGTGACCACTATAGGGTCATGACAGAACTGATGGGACAGAAGGCATCCGCGTTCGAGAAGGCATGCCATTCTCTCCAAGAGGCCAACGTCTCTGTTGTGGGTTTCCACCGTGAAGGGTGTAAGTAACTGCAAGGGATCCCAAAGAGACGTATTTCCCAGGTGGGAGTGGGTCTAGAAGGAATCTCCCTTCATGTGAACTTATGCCAAGCTTGTGCTTCCCGTCATGTGCCCCACGGAGCGTGTGTTTCTCCTGAGCGTTGGGTCTGGCAGCCCCAAGCACGTCTGCCCACTGCAGCTGGAGCGCCTCGGGCAGCGTGAGGGCACCAGGCTGCCTGTATGTGGCTTGCACGTGCCTCTAGTCGGGACTTTGAGAACTGCTGCCCTTGGGAACACATGTGCGAGGGACGCCCCGGCCAGAGGCTGGTGAATTTGAGCGAGGGACCACATACCTGTTTTAATTGCTTTTCTACTTTTTCTTTCTCCATCTGACAAGCTTTTAACTATGGATAAAACAAAGGCATTGGTTTATCAGAAAGGGTCCCAATGGTCAGTTCTGAAGCTACTCTTGATTCCGCTCTCTCTCAGGGACCAACTCAGAGACTGGGGGGCAGGGGAACCACCGGTGGCAGGAATGCCCAGGAGAACGGTCAAGTTTGGGGTTTTCCAGACATGCATTGGCTGTCTCCAGAAATTCCCAAAGGAAGTTTGGAGAGTTGGGTAGTTTTAAATTGTTATTCCAATTTGTTTGGGGCTAAGATCAGTCTCGGTTTTAGGCTGCTGTATGTAGATATGTTTAGATATACGCACAGGAAGAGACACAGATACAGATGTGACATGGATGTAGAAGCAGCTTCTATTACTTATTTAATGAAACTGGAATTAGTCAGCTGTGCCCTCAAAGGCTTCCAGGATGGCACGTTCTGCAAATGCCACGGCGTGTCCCGCCACAGTTTCCTATCTGTTGAAAAGCACTGTCTGATTTTGCAAATCAAATAGTCTATAGTCCATTTCCTGTTCTTAAGCCAAGATTGTATCCGCTATGTTTTCCTCATTAACATCCATATTTACCCATCGTGGTAACTTCCCGAGACTACTTTTAATACATTCTATTAGACTTAATTTTAGTATGCTTACACTTAATATGCTCTACCCCAAGAAGCTAGCTAACATTATCTGGCTTCTTTGAGGGTGAGCTAGTTACCTTTAATCTGGTTTCACTAGATATATAAATGACATGTAGAAATAGGTATGTTTTGGGAAGGCAGGGACATTCCAGCATAGCCCTTCAAAGAAAATGACAAGGATTTAGAAAAACTTCACTGGGAGTTTCAGACTTGAATTGGAGTGCTGAGAAGGTCAACTCCCATTCTACCAAAATAAATATTATGAGGACAGATCAAAGGAGTTAGACTCTATAAAAGACTTTGGAGCCCACTTGCTTAGGTAGCTCCTAACTGTCCTTGAGTTAAAAGAAGTCTCCAGTTGTTTTCAATTCCTCACAAGATTGTTTAAAAATGGCTTCATCACCCCAGGTGCCAACCTCTCAAAGACACCCAATGTCAACTACCAGAAGCCAAAGAATCTTGAAAATTCCCTCCGGCGAGAAACTAAAAGTACAACATGCACGTGCTGGCAAAGATTATTTTGGTTTGACTTGTACCTTAGACTTCAGCTTGTTCAACTGGGATTGGCAGGTTTGGTTAATTTGCTGCAGCTCCTCTTTCTCTTGACTGAGTCTTTCCCGGTCCAACCGCTCCCTGTTGAAGTCTTCTTCATATATTTGCACCTAGGAAACAGTCACCCGCTGTTACCGCTGGCTTCCTTCTCTCCTGAGCCCTCTGCCTGATCTCAGAAGAGGTGTTATCTGGGCTTGTCCAGTTGGTGGGGTTTCTGTCCTCTCTCTGTGGATATTGCTTCGTGGTGGGACTCCATCCTAACACATAGGACTATGATTCTATCTTTCACTTCACTTAGAATGGCAACTCTCAACTCTGTTTTACGTGAGCATGACTCTCAAATTCAGAAGTAAAGTAATAACATGGATATTTTGAAAGAGATGGTCCTCATCCATTATTTTGCTGTGTATCCCATTATTTGTGATGGCCTCTTCCAGCATAAAGGGTCTCTGTTTTAGCGCAAGTCACCCACCCCCCACCCTGCACAAGGCTCAGATGTATGAGCACGGCCCAGGGCTCTCAAAGACACTTTGCTGCCTCTAGCTGTTAAGCGACATGCTGTTTCCAAACATAAGCTCTGTGTCGAACATGAAATAGAACTGAAAGGCTCCTGCATGTGGAGAAGCAAAGCATGGTCGTTTGAAGGTTTTCACAGGGGCTTTGGGACTTTCGGAGGGAAATTATAAAAAAAGGAAACTTAGTGATGTTCCAGGAGAACACTCCTTCTGAGATACTCCAAATATTCCAGACAAGGAGGTAAGTCAAAGGGAAACAGATTTAACTATTGTTGTTTTTAACTGGCATTGTGGTAACTGCTGGCCCGACAACTAGTGTGTGGACCTGGAGGATAAACAAGCAAAGGAACCCCAAGACCATGAGGTCAGTCACAACGGACACCGGACCCTGGTCATTGGAGCTCTGTCATCAACATCAGCGCACACGGCAACGTCACCACCAAAGTGCAACACGTCGGAAATAGAGGTCCATCAACTTTGAGTCAATGATAACACAACAAGATGTGGTAGACAAAAGAAGAAATGAAACATTTCATACAGATTTAGATGCAGATACACATATTTAATTTTTAAGGCTTTCTTCACCAGAATTGCAAGGAAACTACACCCAGCCAAGCTGACATTTATGTCTTCTGCTTTTTTATTTTCTTTGGTAGAGAGCTGAGGTTCACCCTCTGACACAGTTGCACTAACACTCTGTAAGCAGTGACGGAAGGCCCCGCACACACTTGGAAAGGCAAACTCCCCCGAACGCCTGCAGGCACACTGCCCACAGCTCACTGCCCTCCACGTGACCACACCCCTCCGGTGGCTCACCTGCTGTTTGAGAACCTCCATTTCTGTGCTCATCTCCTCAAGGCTGCACCCCTTCTCAGACTCCCCCAAACAGTCCTCAGGGAAGGACGCACCAATTTTCAAAGCATCCTGAAGAGCCTGTGTGACAACATAAGCATGTTGATGATCTAAGAGTTTCATGACAGGGATTTCTCTGTAATGGTCACAGCCGTCCCAAATGCACCCACAAGGCACTGCCTTTGCAACTGAATGAGTTCCTTCTTTCTGATTCTTACGTATGTGTATTTTTTTCAGAATCTGTCTTTTCTCTCTGATGATGCTCATGCTACTCAACTCGCATATTATTCTGAAGGACTTTGCCAATGGAGCCCCTCCACCTATCCAACTACGAAGTTATGACATATCTATACCTTTTCTCTGGATTCTGTCTTTCCCTAGATTCTCTGCTTCAGTCAAATATGAGTGGATCCTCTACCAGAAATGATCTGAATTTAGGGAACCTCAGAGTTCCCTGGAGAAGAGGCAGGCATGCCCAGCCCTGGGCTCTGCCTCCAGAGAGCCTGAGTCAGCAGATTGGGGATGGGGTCTGAGACACTTTCCTCAGAAGCAGATACTGCAGGTCCCAGGTGACATTTTGAATTATTTTGCCATATAACCATGCCCCCAGTAGGGGAGAAGGAACTGCCTGGAAATATGAGCCCAGGCAGATTCACCGCCCATGACCGTGGTTGCACGGCAGCCCCTCTGCCTGACCTCCTCGGCATAACATGCCCTGGCCTAGACACAGTCCCGTTACTCTCCACCAAGATACCCATGAACTCATGCAGGGAGGTCAAAGTGCTCTGCTTTCTTGGCATTCAGTACAACTTGGCATTTGCACCCTGGGTGAGGAGGTGAAGGAAGTCAGAGACATTTGGATTTGCCAACAAGATCGCCATCCTTACTCATTAGCACACAATATGCTTACAGAAACGGCATGCTATCAGATCGTATAAACAGCACCACCTCTCCCCTGAGGCCCAGTGAGTTTAGGAGAACAGACACCAAACCCTGGGATGGGACGTACCTCATCCTGGGGCAATCTCAGGGCTCACACACTGTGTGACTATTTGCTGTTATCAGGGGTCCTCTATACAAACCAAGAGGTTCACCTTCAGAGCTGCAAGAACTCAGGTGCTCTGGACTGCTCTAGTGCATGCTACGATGTCGTTTTGATGGTGCTGTTAGTAGCTTCCTGCCCTGCATTCCCGTACAGCGTGGTCATGAAGGCAGGGGAAGACAGGCCTGTGTGTGGTTCCAAATAAGTTCGGACACACTCAGGATTTGTAACAGAACATCTCAGTCTACAAATACTGTTCAGACTGACGTCCACATCGTTTCTCAGGAGGTTGTAAGAGAATTAGAGCTTTTCTGATTCCTCCAAAAAGAATTTAAAGAAACAGCAAAAACTGTTCACTAATTTATGTTTTTGTTAAAGTTTGTTGGTAAGCTACATAGTTCTAGGAACTAACACAATAGTTATAATTTTTAAAAATGTATCAGGAAGTGGTAGAAAATCTAGGATGGGGTGAGCCACGTGAGCAGAGACAATCCAACACTCTGGCTCCATTCCCTGCACCTGTTGTGGGTCTCATTATATTTGAATTTCCTGGTCTACCTTTCATGTTATTCAGGCTTCTAGAAATCTTGCAAATAAGTCACAAATGAAAGGTGAGTCTCACAGGTGGGATTTTCCAACTTCCCTGAGCAAACACCTGCAGCCTGTTCCAGGAGAGCAGACCAGTTACTGCTTGGCCAACACCGAACAGACCCGCCCATCTTACAGCTCGAGATGCGCAGTGGACTTTGCCCTCGGGCGGCCCCAGCCGACCAGCCTCGGGTAATTTCTCTCACTCTCATTAAACATCTGGCTTCTCTTTAAGAACTTGACGGAAAACAAAGCCCTTGGGTGTTTCCTTCAAAGCCAGTAATTTGAATTGCGTGCACATAGTTGTGTGAGCTTCTGAACACCCCGTGGTAATTACCAAGCTGACCTGCCACAGATGTCTGCTGAGCCCGTGGGACCCCCGGCAGCCGGTCTGTGCCAGCAGGGTGGCCCCGAGTTCGGTTCCGTGACAGATGCTGTGCACAACCAGCTCCCCAAGTCAGCTCTTTGAGTAACTTGTATTTATTAAAAGAGAGGAAAGTCTGCCATGTCAATTAGAATACGAATTCCTTACATTCCATGAGACACTACCACATGTGCTAACTGAGGACAAACCTGTTTCATAAGTCATCGCTTAATGTCTGTGGTTTTTAGGTGACAGTTTAAGGTAGAGACGTGTGGGGTGACATATTCTCTGGCCTAAAGCCCTCTTTTCTTTCCCTCACTGCTCAGAAGTCAGTCAGAGTTACACCCGTTAACACATGAGCCTCCTGCTTTCACAGGTCCAGAATGAGCTATTAAATGGCTTATGTACCAGCTAATGAAGTTCATTCCTTCATCCAACAAGCATTTAAGAGCACACCATAAGCAGGGCCATGTTCTGAACAGCCAGGATCCCGCAGTGAATAAAACAGAGAAACTCAGAGTCACTTGCTTTATCACACTGTCTGTGTGAGTCTGTCCCTCTATAAAAATACATATTAAAATTATACCATATGACCACACTCTCAGAAGATGAGTATACAAATATTAATATGGAGACATTTTTTCAACCTAAAAGTTCACTTTTTTCCTTCCAATTTTAAGAGAAATTAACATATTCCTGGCCCCCTAAAAGCACAGTGGGCCCTGGACACTGCCTATTCTGTGTAGTACAGAACTCGGCCTTGCAAAACTGCAAAAATCCACCCTCAATCTCGAGCTCACAGTCAAAACTGGGAGTCCAGAAACCAACAAGGTGATGAATACGAGGCCTTCAGTAACTTCCAAGGAAAAATTAAAGCAGGAAATACTAGAGGTAGAGCGTAATTTCAATCAGGGTAGCCAGAAAAATTCTCTTTGGGAACATTTCTATAAAGACCTGAATTTTACTCACTAAGACTTTACAATGAGAGTAGCAAGACTTATAAAATTAGCATTTGGCCAACTCTCTAAAAGTTGTGGATGACTGTAAGTAAAGATGCACAGAAAATAAAGGGCACACATGGACATGGGCCCCAACCAGAGTTCTTGGCTGTTCTGGTCCTACAGCCTTCCTCTTCTCGTGCCTCCATTTAGAGAAACGAATTAGAGAAAAGGAGAAAACGTGTCAAATAATATGTCAGAAGTGGGAGGGGTTTCAAACATAATCTCAACGCTAGTTCCTCTAACTCCACTGGTGGGGAAGTTCCAGCGGAAGACAAAGGTGGAAAATTACATATTTGCCCTGGATGTGTGCCTCTGACCACTGCTGTCCTCTGTTCGAGGACAGAGAAGCACATAGCTTATGAAGTCACCCCCACGGCCCCGTTCTCTCCTGGAGGGTAAGGAGGCCTGCAGACAGATCAGACGTCACGCTGCCCTTGTGAAGCACTCTGTCAGCGACACGGGAATGCACCCAGCACCATGAGGACCCTCGGACACTTGTTAACGATGACAGAACACACAGCCTAAAACACAGGCATTTCAAGGCCAAGCACCTACTCTCGTTCTGGAAGACAGTTTCTAGTATTTTGGTCAAGAAACCTCTAGTTTGGGAGATGCATGTTTCAACTTAACCACGGACTGTTGTACAAGCTTCCACGGCCCATGTGTGGCACGGCCCTCGGAAAAGTCAACAGCAAAGCGTCTCATGCTTGCCTTGACCCTTTCCCACAGAAAAGTAAGCTATTAGCCCACACCGCACACACATCCCATTTGCTCGACATCACGCCCCGTGCCCCAGGTGATGATTTTAAATAGCAACCTGTTTGCTCAGGAAAATCCTGCGGTTGACCAAGAAATATGCTATTTTTCACAAACACCTGCTTGCTTCATGAAGCTTTTCGAACTAAAAATAAACCCTGTTCTTACTGTCTTCTATGATTTCCCCTCATTTCTTTTTCATGATGAGTTTTTGTAGGGACGTGAATTCCCTAAAGCCTCCTTAGCCAAGTCTGGCTGAACCTCACGGGCAGGAGAGACATACAAAATGACGGCGCCACCCGTATGCCTGCCGGCCCAGTGCCCCACAGCTGCACGGTGACCTGCACCCACGGCCAGGAGCACGCTGTTTATTCAGGGCCTCCCTTCAGACCTCCCCGTGCAGCCCGTCCCCGTACCTTATTAAGGCGTTTTATTTCACATTCATAATGTTCCTTCTTTCTGTTCACGACAGCGTTCTTTTCCCGTAAAAGCTTGTTTTCTCTCCTCAACTCATGTATTTCTTCATCCAGACTCTCCTTTTCCTTCTGAAGTAAAGAGCAAGAAAACAACACCCACCCAGTTCAGAGAACGTGTTGCCGCAGGCATACTTCTGGAAGACAATAGCAACGGGCTGCTGGGTTTCCACGTCTGGGGGAGGCCAAGGTTAGCACAGGGGAACACTTTTTCTCTTTCCTCTTTAATGCTATGAAGTCATGGGACCTCAGAAAAAGATACCCACACCCCCAACCTCACTTTCAAACGGGTCCACAGAAGAAACTCATTGCCACGTCCCCGTACAAGGTGACAGGCATGTGACTCAGTCAAAGTAATCAAAAACCCTAAAGAGGAAGAGGGGCTGAGGTGGTAAAAAAATGCTCTCTCTGAGCCCAGCCCTCACCCTCCTGGACCAGAGAGAAAACCAGAGAGAGGACCCAACTGTCTGAGCGCTGTGCTGTCATGGCAGTCCCTTCTCAGAGGGACAGGTCAACCTCCCCGCCGCCACCAAGCCTCCAGGTTTCAGGCCACCTGCAAGGAGTGCAGGACTGGAAATACGCAAGGCAAGCCTGGCTGCTTAGACACCGATGGGCTCTGGATCCAGATGACATCTGCCTCTCCCAGTTTCATATTCTGGAGAGTAAACTTTGTGCAGAGTCTTAATGAGATTGAGACTTTAACCCAGGACAACGCGCACGCCAGAATTCGGTAAAGCAGGATGAGAAGGTAGCTCACGTATGTGTGACAGCATAGTACCTTAGTAACTAATATCTCCCAATACAGCGATTAGAGGTAGGACATCGACGTTAGCAAGCGACATCCGTTAAGGTGAGGGCATGTCTGTGAGCTTTCATTCACACAGACTGGGCCAGGGCACGGAGTGAACTGGCCATTTTCTGACTTGGCATCATCTAAGACAAAGCAGCTTCCACTAGAACCTGGCGCCGAGTGCACCTGGGAAAACGCCCCGGCTCCTGGCCGGGAGTCATGGCTGAGAGGGAGAGCTGTGCCTTGTTCCCCTCGGGCTCCCTGGGACAAGGTGTCCTCAACAAGGAGGGAAGCCCGGGCTGGCGTCACCTGCGCCGACCCGAGTCCCAGCTGTGGGATTGATTGTGCAAGTCCTGAGAGGGCCAGTGCCTTGAAATGCCAGGCACAGACTCCACCTGAGCGCGCATGCACTTCCTGTGCCTCTCAACACACCTACAGAAAGAGAGGCCGTCTGCCTTAAGTTTCCCTCCCGTACTTCCCCCACAACATCCGTGAAGGCCATGGAAGGCCACCGCGACGGCCCCATCAGGTCCTCAGCCAGGATGAGCGAGCCTCAGCATCCAGAGGATGGGTTCACACCCCGTTCTCCACCTGCTAAGTACCAGCAGAGGCCGGTCGCCTAACCTCTTTGCATCTCAGCTTTTTCACCTTGAAAATGGCAGAAATAATGTGTTCTTCACAGGTGGGCTGAGAATATCACATGAGAAAAAGAGGGTGAGGTTCTTTTAAAAATGTTATATTTTTCGTAAGATGAGACAGCCTACCAGCACAATGTATTGTCATACTGTTGTTAAATGAGTTAAAGAAGAAGGAGAAGGAGAAAGAAAGAAAGGAAAAAACGGAATTTTCTCCCAGGCTGGAGCACCCTAGAAGATATCCCCAAACCCACAGCTCCGGGTCCAGCTGGTGGATCACAAGCTGCCCACTTGTGCCACGGAGGAGAAAGCGAGAGCATCATCCCCTGCCCCGCCCCTATCCTTGGCTCCTCCAGTGGGGACCCCAGCTGCACTCACGTGTGCTCTCTGCTGCTGCCCCTGGGCCAGGTCCCTGGGCCTGCTGCTGTCCTTCTGTCCCAGTAGGCGTTCCTTTTCCAGGGTGCTGAGCGGTCTTTCCATGGCCTCCAGTTTCATTTTCAGCTCTGCAACCTGAGGTGGTCCGCACAGACAGCTGCAGCCCCCTGGACAGGCCCCACTGCCCACTGCCCTAGCAAAGGTGTGCCCTCTATGGGCAGAGGGCAGGGAACAAATACCACACAGCCTCTGCCCCGCCCTCCTTCCTCCTAACCACATCACCTCCCAGGGAACAAGGCACTGGAGCTTAGACAGGGACACTTCTGGGCCTGACACTGTCCTCTCAGCTCTCGAGGTGTGGTGACAGTGAGGAGTGGGGGTGGGGAGTGTACCCACACCTGAGAAAAGCCCACAGGGCTTTCGGCTCACCTAACCCACCAACTGACCTGCGACTAAGGGCCACATTGGTCCTCAGAGTGAGGACAGTCCAGTGAGAGAGCTTTAGGGCTGGTGCCTCACCAACAGTGGCTGTCGAGGGGCAGGGGATGCCACCCACACCCCACCCCAGGGCTCCACACACCTGCGGGCAGTCAGAACCGCTGCTGAAACATTTTCCCCGGGACCCAGTCCCTTACCCCTGGGTGGCCCCAAAGGGCTCAGTCTCTGTGAGATGAGGCAGACTGACCGGGCCTGGAGTCGGGGGGGGGACGGGCCTCCTGAACTTTCCAAACCTCATGCTTCTGGGCATCATGACGGGGAAGCGAGAGCAATACCCTGCATTACTCACTTGTGGTCAGGTTTCTTAACTCTGAACCAGTTGGGGAAATTCACTTTCTCTTTTCTCTCTGTGTGAATGCGGAATGACCTTGAATTCTAAATTGACTTTGACTTATTCAAAGCATTTTCTCCCCAAGATGGCTTTCTCACCAGAGCCAAAGTGGCTTGAGAGAGACCATCCTTTAGAGAGAAGAGGGGATGCCCCACTTCCCGTCACACTTTCTCTGTTGTCACTGTGGGTGTCCTTCTCTGAGGAGAGTCGCTCATGCCACCTAGTTCAGGGATGAGAGAGCGAGCTGTGCACAAAGCAGGATGAACTGGAAACCGCCTCACCCCTCATGTGGACCTGGTGCGTCTGTGGCTGCTGGTCACACAGCCGAGGCCGCGTACCGCGTGGGCTCGGACACATGTGCATGAGAACTCCAGAGCCAGCTCTAGTGGGGTCTTTGCTACCATCTCCACCCCTTGACTCTCCCTGAGCCCCTGCTATGAATGAGCCATGGAGCACCTTCCCAGGCTCCGCCCCCCAGGTGATGGACTCAAAGCCAACCACTGGAGACAGGCGTGCTTACCTTTCTCTCATAAAGCTCTTTCATACTCCGGAATTGCTGGTCCCATTGCTGGTTCACTTCCAGGAGCTGAAATGGTTAAAATGTGGTAAACCAACCAAGGACTTTTGCCCGTTTGGAAATTTAGACAAAATGAAGTCACTTTTTGAGGTTACTAATATTTCAGAAGCCTTGAGTGAAGAAAGTAGCCCCAAAAAACTGTCATCTTTGGTATGTCTTGGCTAGTCTGCTGAATAGTTTGTTAGCAACTTTTAACTTTGCTTAGTTATATGAATTTTTATCTTCTTTGTTTAATCCAACCAGAATCTGGTAAAGGTGGGTAAGTATTGATGGTTTTCTGGAAGATTCTTTAAAATATAAAAGGTCTTTTTTCAAACTTTTCCATATTTTTATATGTGTTTAATTGATTACAATGAAATATTTCTTCCAGCTTTTTAAAAGCAGAATTTATATTAACAAGTTTCCAACCCCACTAGTTATCATTCACTCGCAATAATCAACTTTTTAAAATCCACACTTGATGTGTAAAATAGAAAATGTCAACTTTTTGAAAGCATAGAAAGAATAATAAATAGTTGTGTCCTGAGACAATATTTAGAAATAACTTACAAGCAATATGAAAGTTTTAAAACTACATGCTAAAAGAAAGAAAAAACAGGTGCCCCGCATTAAGGGCGCCTTCCTGCATTCAGAGAAATTCCCACACTTACCAACAGATCTCAAGAAGACAGTCACAGCGACCAAAGTGTAGCAAGACTGTCTCCTAATTACAAAACAAGACATCTAATCCAGAGTGGCAGTCACTAGGTAAGGTTTATGCCGGAAATAGATATGGGTATTTACTATAAGACTGTGCAATGTTATCACATAAGTGCACATGATCGGCTGGCATTTCAGGGACCAACATGCTGTGCTGTGATGACATCACTCTGCTACAGTTCAGTTGCTTTCCGGAGAGGCACAGTGTTTTAGATCCTCTCAAGGAGGAATGAAGGACCCGGGGACAAGAACACGAGGGATAGGCAGAGTGGTTTAGAGGAGCAGTTACAAAACCGACAGCATGCAAGGTGCTGAGCTCATTACATCTCTCACCTCTTCCTCTGCCGGGGAGAGTAAGGAGTTCTAACACTCGTTAAACTCAGAAAAGAAAAGTTATGGGGAGGGGGAGGGGGAGAATGGGGGAAAAGGTACAGGGAAGAGGAAGCATAAATGGTAGGTACAAAGTAGACAGGGGGAGGTTAAGATGGAATTGGAAATGGAGAAGCCAAAGAGCTTATATGTAGGACCCATGGACATGAATGAAAGGGGGGGATGCTGGTGGGCGGGGGGTGCAGGGCAGAGGGGAATAAATGGGAGAGAAACAATGGGACAACTGTAACAGCATAATTAATAAAATATTTTTTAAAAGAAACCATCTAAAAGTTTTTAAAAACTCAGAAAAGCAGAACTCAAAAAAAAAACCATTCCCCACAACATCATAGAAAGAAACGTTTTTTGTGGTGATGCTCCTGTACCCCATTAGTTGGACGCCCAACTCACAATGTCAGAACACCTAAGTCAACTGCACTCAAAGCCGTTGACAGTCTGACTTTCAAGGTGTGTCACGTGGCAAGGCATGCAGGGGACAGGTGATAGGCTCACCGTGTCCTGTGGAAGAGAGCTTTGAGAAAATTAAGGTGACCATTATGGGATTTATGACTGTCATTTATTTGCACAAATACTGAGACCACAAAGGAGATAGAAAGGTGACTGAGACAAAGCATTTGCTCCCAAAATAATGAAACCCAGTCCCACGAGATCGTTGCTATGACACAGTGACAAGAAGGAAAGGTTCTGGGTGACACACTCCATATGTTAGTCTCAGCCTCACTCCACGGCACATGTTGATTCAACTAATATTTCAAAATTACCTCTTTTCTCTGTTTTTCCAGGCACTGTATCTTTCGTTCCAGAGAATTTGTTGAGTTCTTTCCTCTTGATGAGTTAGCATACTTGAAAAACAGAGTAAAACAAAATAGACTATAAAATAAGCAGGAAAAATACCATCCTTCACAAACTCCATGCATCCGGCAAACTGTCACGTTGTCATTTATAAAATAATATCTTATTCTAGCAGTTACAACCCTCACTCCATGGTCCTTCCTAGGGACCCATTGATGAATAGCTTTATAATGCATTTTAGATTCTTCTATATAAATTAACTATCAAAATAATTCTCTAATAAATTATAAATGTATCAATGTAACAGGCAAGCAAGAAATTAGGCTTCTATGAATTTTAACTTCAGTTCTTTTGAAAATAAAAGTTCGGAGTATAATGTACCCAGAAACCTGGGAGGTTTCATGGGTGCAAGGTAGGCATCTGCGGAGTAAACATTTCTAGAAGACCATCTTGCAGATGTGTCCGAGATCTGAGGGATGGCCGTGGCCAAAGCCAGAGGAGGGGCAGAACCAGCAAGTAAGAAAGACCAGCACGTGCGGTGACCAGACAGAGAATTGGATCTGAAACTGCAGCAAGTCCGCTTCCCCAGTGACCATCAGACACTTGGGTGGCAGGGATGGGTGGTCACAGAATGCCAGATACTGATTGTAATTATAACCAGACCTTTGAATAAAGCCACGGGGCTACCAATGTAGATTAGTCATAAGTCACCAACACAGTGCAAAAGTTAACCACCTTTTTCTCTTTTTCTTTTTTTGTCAGGATGGGAGTTTTCATTTAAAGAAAGCCCATGAGCTCTAGCAACTGCCTGTGTCTGACTACACAGACCACCAACACAGCTCACCGAGGCGATGCTTCCCCACCCCAGCCTTGTCACTGTCTCATCTCTGAGCCTCATGCAGTGACCTGGAGGAGGGTGTTCCTTCAGTCTGCTGCTTTCAGGCTCCCTCGGTTTCAGGCTCAGTCGTGACTATGGACCACAAAATTGCTTAAAGATATCCACAAACAATTAAGAAATATATTCAAAACATGTTTCTTGGCCAGGAAATGCTCTTTTGCAATCATCATGAGATTTTCAGGGCTTTTTTCATCAGAAATGATGTATAAAACTGTTCTCCTCTTTTTTCTCTGTTTCCCCATGTTTCACTCAATGATTTCAGGTTGGGTGATGTTTTGTATCTCCATAGATGCTAGTGCCGGTTTTCCTAGCTTCCTCCTACTCAGACCCATGCATAACTGAAAGCACCTTTTCAAAGAGATGTTCTAACATGGGCCCACAGATCTAAATGACTGTACTCGCTCCTGACCTCAAGCTGCTTTGGCTGAGTGACGTCAGAGCCCAGGTGGCAAGTATGTGGGGCCCTGTAGTTGGGCTCTCTCCTTTTAGGAAGACTTCCAAGAAACGAAGCTCATTCTGGATCAGAACAGACTAAGTATTAGGCATCTTTGACCTGGAAGGTGCTGTGAGCCAGCCTACTTAGGGGGTCCCGTGAGATGGGCCCCCAGACCAGTGGTTCTCAGGGCAGGAGCGCATCAAGGTCCCTGTGGGAGCAGGCTGACCCCAGGTGCCCCGAACATGAGCCAGAACATCTTCAAAGGGAGCCAGAGCACCTCTGTTGTCTTTTTAGTAGACTATTTTTTAGAGCGGTTTTAAGTGCATAGCGAAATGGAGTGGAAGGCATAGAGACTTCCTACATTCCTGCTGCCCCCACACACGTGTGGCCTCCCCACTATCTACACACCCTGCCAGAGGGGTGCACTGGTTACAACAGATGTACCCACATCATTGTCACCCATTCCATGTGTACCTGAGGGCTCCCTCTTGGCGCAATAGTATATTCCATGGGTTTGGACACAGGAAAAGTGACAGGTGTCCATCATCATGGTGTCCCACGGAGTAGTTCCACTGCCCTAACTTTCCTCTGTGCTCCACCTATTCATCCCACTTCTATCTTTAATAAACCGCACAGGCCGCCGTGATTCATAGTAAAGTCCGCAGCTCTCCCATCGCACACCGCACTTGGGAACATGGACGTAGGCTCCTTCAGCGATGTCCTCTCTGTTTGCGCTACGGACAGAAACAGGCCAGATGAGCAGACATTTGTCTGCCCCGGCCTTCTGAGAACCCAGATTAAGAGTCATCAGATGGTGTGCATTCTTCTTTTTTTTTTGCCATATTTAATTATCTCTGAAAAAAATATGAACTATGTTGATCCTTAACTTTTGTCTTATAAATAAGAATTATTGAAAAGCTAGATACAGTTCTGGGAGGAAGAGGGAGGAAAGGGAGAGACAACAGCAATAGGAATGGCTTGTAAGCCATAAATGTATCACCAGAGGTGTCTCTAGAGATTAATCAACATTTTCACCATGATTCTTATATCTCAGGTATATATTAAAATGAAGCAAAATTTATTAGACACAAAGTTTTGTATTTGCTGTGCATTCTAGTTACTAATGAAGGCATCTGATATTCCAAGAAATACACGGGTTTTTAGTCATTGTTCCTACTAAGGACCCAATGACATACTAATTCTTCCCTATGAAACATGACCTATGTTCAGAGCACCTGAGCATTTCTGTCTCATTTGCCGTAACACCAAAACCAGCTTCTAAGGTGGTCAACTTCTGACACCGCTGAGTGAGATGCCCAAAATGAACAGAGGAGTCTCTCTTGGTTTCCCATTGTGTCTCGGTCACCTCTTTGAAAAACTTCACAAAAGCCCATTCATGCATTCATTCCTGTGTGTTCCTGTCGCAGTGACCTGCAACCGAACAAAGGCTGCGCCCCTAATTCCAAACTCACCTTTACTGTGGCGACTGTATTGCTGTAACACATCCTGTTTCTTCCCACATTAAGACTATCCTTTTTCAACGCTACCTTGAATCGACTTCTCTAACTCAAGAGGACAATGTGAGACCCCTAGAACTGGAAGCGGGAAGGACGGGATTTAGTCTCTCACGTGTGAAAGGAGAAATGCGACTCAGAGGCGTCTGAGGTCGCGCTGGGTCACCAGATGCCGTTTCTGTATTGAAGAGCAAGGCCTGAACACATGGATCGTCTCAGCTGAAGGCGGCAAACTCGCCATTTCGGCTGGGATTCATCACAGCAGTGTGAGCCGTTAGGAATGCTGCCCCCACTTGGGACGGCCCCCTGCCCTGGACAGTGCGCTCTTACCTCTGTGTGCCCCGTGGGACCTTCTGCAGCTCCCATCCCCGCGGTGCCCTGTGCATGGGCCATGGAAGCTGTTTTTCCCGGTGACTTGGAAAGCAGAAAGAAAAAAAAAGAAAGAAAGAAAATGTCTCTTAAGGCGTCTTTTCCAGTGAGAGCAAGTACACAAAATTTCAAAAAGACCGCAGGAACAGTGAGCTCGTGACAGAAAGTGATGAGGGTGGTTTCTTCATGAAAAGTGGGCCCAGGGTCTGGGTGTGGGAATCGTGCAGAATAAGGCTCTGAGCCCAGCAACCGTGATTTTAACGTTTCTGCTCTTCCAAATAGGGATTTCCCAGGATGTGCCAAGCAGCCCCTGTGACTAAGAGCTCCAGCGGGCGGCAGATTAGCCCCTGTGGTATGTAAATGACCACGCCAGCTTTCCCGGCAGGGGCAGCGTCTCCAGTGCAGGAGGAAGTTCCTGCAGCAACCCTGGGCGAGCCGGCTCCCTCAGCAGCACTGCCGCAGCCACCGCAGCCACCACCGTGGCATTGAACTTCCCAGGGCAATTAGGTAACTGTTGACTTTTCCACAACTCAGTTACTCGCTTCCCTAAAGGCAAGATGTTCTGGCAATGCCTCATAAATGTGAGCTGAGCTGCGTGGATGAGTCACCCATCATCCTATAAGTGCTACTAATTATGTGGAACCAAAAATGAAAATCATGCACCGCGGGGGAAGAGGGCACCGCTGGCAGAATTTATCTCCTGTATTGGCAGAAAGTTTGACCTGGGCTCTCAAGTTTAGGGCTGTTTTTTCCACAGGCGAAGTCCAGGTTTTCTCCATGACCCACTGGAAGCAAACCCTTTCTGGTAGCAACACTTTGTCCTTGATTAGTGGACTCTTGTCTCACGCAGGGCACTGAGTAACGGGGCACTAGGTAGGCAGGACAGGTGGGCCAGAGAGGTGGATGCTGGGAGCTACACATATGGGCCATGGTGGAGGCCAGGCCTTGTTCTGGGCTTGGAAAAGAGAGAGCAAAAGATAAGACCAGAAGACAACAGGAAAGGATGTGTTGCTGAAGGGAGAAAAGAAAGAATTACAGTCAATCAAATAACTCACTTTTTTCTTTAGACTGCCCTTTGAGACAGCCACATACACGTACTGTACCGTAAATCCTAAATTCCTGAAATTCAGACTCTTTTGAAGGGAATGAGTGGGCGTCCCAGAGCTGGCCCTCCCTTCTCTTTGTCACATCTTCCTACTCTCTAGCTCATCCTGAGCTCCAGCCACGTTGAATTCCTTCCTTTTCTTAAACATAATTTTTTAAAGATTTTATTTCTTTATTTTTAGACAGAGGAGGAGGGAAGGGGAAAGAAAGGGAGAGAAACATCAATGTGTGGTTGCCTCTTGCACGCTCCCTACTGGGGACCTGACCTGTAACCCAGGCATGTGCCCTGACTAGGAATTGAACCGGCAACCCTTTGGTTCACAGGTTGGTGCTCAATCCACTGAGCCGCACCAGCCAGGGCAGAATTCCTTCCTTTTCTTGGCATGAGGCCTGTGTCCTCATACATGCTGCCCTCTCCACCCAGAACATCTCCCTCTTTGGCCCCTTCCATCCTGGTGTCTGCTGACCTTGTGTGACCTTCTCTGATGAGCCAGGCAGAGTGCCTCACCTGGCACTCACGACAGCTTATTCCCATGTCGGGGTGTCCACCTCTGCTACCCACGGTGCGGAGCATGGAGCAGGTGGTCAACACACTTGGCCAAATGAGTGAATGGATGAATATCTACATACCAAATTTACAGGTGTGTTGCTGTGTGTGTGCATTTACTTTTTGCTGGTTTCTTGGTGTTTTGGATACACCTGAAAAAGCCAGTGACATTTCCTTAAGGCAGTATCTAAAAATACACGTGGGAGACAAAGTGTTCGGAGATCTAAAGGGAAATGTCATGACTCATGTATGGTCTGATTTTAGGGACCAGAAGCAGAGATTTCCTGACAACTGATACTGCATTAACCTTGAAATCTGCTCACCAGAAAAAAAAAAAAAGACAATAATCTAAAAATATTTTTCTTCCAAAACACACATGCACACACACACCACAGTAGTAGAGAGTTCCAGGTCCCCTCCCACATCCTCTGTGTGGTTGGGGACCTCGACCCAGGCGAACAGGGTCAGAACCTCCTCTTGCCGGGAAGTGCCCTCCTTGGCACTGTTTCTTTGGGTATTCTCCGGACAGGAGTCCCGGGCCCTCCCTGTCGCAGTCAGTGGAAGCTTCTATGGAACAGAGATCCTCACTGCAGTCCCCTTGCCTCTCCTCTTATCTGTCAGTGCACAGAGCCGTATGAACTGTGACTCCTCCGGAAAGCCCAGTTCGGGTGTGAGATGAAAGGAATCTGCCCCAGGCCGGTCCTGGGTGTTTTCCGGGACAGTTGCCCTCCTCTTCTCTCTCCTCCCACTCTCTCAGGTGTGCTGCAGACTCTGTCCAGCTTCCAGTCAAGCTTCGTCTCATGCGATATCTTACTGGCTTCAGTAACTTTCAGAGAAACGAACATGTTACTCCAGGTTTCCAAGGTGATTTTGAAGAATCCTCACTTCTCAAGTGACTGCTATTGTAGAGAGGAAAATAACTAACAAGGAGAACCACGGTAAAGGCTGACCTTGGGCAAGGTGCTTAGCATCTCTGGACTGCCCTTCCTCTCTCACCTGGGTGCCGGCGATAACCTGATGCCTCCTGGCTTCCGCTCTCACTCCTCCCCCATCTATGACCAACCCAGAGCCACTGTGAGTCTGCAAAACATGTCATTTCATGTCACTCCTGTGCTGAGATCATCCAGTGGCTTCCACCTCAGTCCGAGTGAAAGCAGAGCTCCTTAAAGTGGCCCGTAAGGCACCACATCACAGCAGGGGCTCTCCCACCTCTTCCTTAGCACGGTCCCAGGACTCTCGGCTCTGTGGCCCAGCCACGCTGCCCTTCTGTGGCTCTGTCCCACATGCTCCTTGTTCTCTCTGCCAACAGCTCTCTTTCCCCTAGACGCTCACAGGGCTCACGCCCTCACCTTTGGTGGGTGATTGCTTAAACGGCCTCTCTCTAGGGGGACCTTACCTGGCCTCCCTCTTTAGAAGTACTCTCCATCCCTGTACTTCCTGCCTCTGTGGTCATCTTTCCCATGGTGCCGCATATAACACACGGACTTTCCTCCTTGTTCCTTGACCCCCATCGCTAGAAGGTAAACTCCACAACAGCAGTTTTTGTCTGTTGGGTTCATTCCATATTTCTCGAACCCAAAACAGTGTCTGGGCCAGTACACATAGTGCTCAGACACACAGAAAGCCCCCACCCCGAATGGCACACATGAGTGCTGCTGAGTCAGAGACCCTCTCAAGGGCTTACAGAAGATCTAAAGATCAGAAGACCAGAGACCTTACGGACTTGGGCCTCTGTTTGCCTGTGGCACCCAGTGGTGTACCTTATTATACAATGGAGTTCAAGGTGGGCACACACAGCAAGACCTCCTTATCTGGACGTGTACCTGAAAGTCGTCCCAACAGAAGCCTTCGAAATCTTACTATGAATGGAAGGAGGGATAGGTCACAGATTAGCCATAGGGTCACCCTAACTCTGTGTGACGCAACCTGGCCTCTTCACGAGCTAATCTGTTTAGTTTGGATGTTGCAGTATACTTTTACAAGTAGAAGCCTAAAAACAAGTAGCTGAACTTAGAGATAAGAGAAACACCACAATAAGATATCACCTCACACCAGTCTGAATGGCTATCAATAAATCCACAAACAAATGTCGGTGAGGATGTGGAGACAGGGGAGCTCTCACACACAGACTGGTGCGGCCACTGTGGAAAGCAGTATGGGGTTTTCTCAAAAAATAAAAATGGGACAGCCTTATGACCCAGAGACTCCACTTGTGGGAATTCATCTGAAGAAATCAGAAATGCTGATTGGAAAGAAGATGTGCACCCCCATGTTCACTGCAGTGTTATTTACAATCGCAAAGATATGGAAGCAGCCCCAGTGTCCACCAGTAGATGAGTGGATAAAACAACTATGGGACAGTTACACAATGGAATTCTATTCAGCTGTAAAAAAAGAAGAAAATCTTTCCCTTGGCAACAATATGGATGGACCTGGAGAACATTACGCTAAGTGAAATAAGCCAGTGAAAGAAAGACAAATTCCACATGATTTCACTCATATGTGGAATCTAATGAACAAACTGAACTAACAAGGAAAATGGGGACAGACTCACAGATGGAGAACAGATGAAAGTTAGTTGGGGGGTGGGGAGGTGAGGGGGTGGAGGGATGGAGCAGAAAGGAAAAAGGACTCATGGACACAGACAACAGTGTGGTGATTGTGGGGATGGGGGTATAAGGGGACTAAATGGTGATGGGAAAAATACAATAAAAAATTTTAAAACTTAAAATAAGAAATGGGAAGGAGACATGGAGAGCTACAGAGCCCGTTTAAAGGACCTCATCCAGGCTGCACGCTGTGAGCCTCAAACACCACGAGGTGCAGCAGCTGGCAGAGCGGGCCGGGTTCCTCGCTCCCCAGAACGTGCGGCAGTTTTTCTGCCAAGGACTCAGACGTCCCCATGGAAAGTAAACAGGTTGCCACACAGCGACACAACACAGAGAAAAGATTCCACAGCTACCGGCACTGAAACTAGATATTGGGATTCAAAGAGGAAGCTGGTGATTTTACAAGACAAACAAAGAAAACATTGAGGCTCCAGCTAACCCTGCAATGAGGATAGTAATGATAATTACAGTGTTGTGTTTCTTTAGCCCTTGGTACTCACACAGCATCTTCATACTGTCACTCAGTTTACCTTCTTGTTGAATCCCACTTTACAGATGAGAAAACAAGATTCTGATCATCAAAATTTCATTTTGGTCAAGAAGAGCTAGTTTAACTTTCAAAAAAGGGAAATAAAAATATGGAAACTGGATTTTATTTTTTTTTCAACAATGTGGTTCCAGAAAACATGTGTCATCTTACTGTAGTCAGCAAGAAGTTTTTCCTCAGGCTGTTCGAGAGTGTCATAAGTTCACATCACTCTCCGAACCTCCAAGGTATTTTCTCAAGGCTTTTTCCCTCCAGAATAATACCCAGATCCAAGTTGTGAAAAGCCAATTTGTGATGCTGTTTCTTAGTTAAAATCAGAAGGACAAAATAGAATCCAAAGACAAGGCCCGTGAGCAGTTCAGTTCCAGGAGAACTCAGTTGGGACACTTTTCCCGCCCGCTCCCTGCCGTCTCCTTGTTTCCAAGCATTCCTGGGAATGGGCTTGTTTGTCCACAGGATACACCCCAAGTCTGCCATCACTTCCCTTTGTATTTGAAGACATGAATCGCGGGTCATAAATTTATGTTCACACGTTAATTTTCTCACAGTACCTCAGGACCCTGCCTCGATTGAGCATAACTTCCATCAGCCCTCACTCTGGAATCTGTACGCTATTTGCACTTAGACAACCATTTGTCCTTTGCCTACAAGACTTCCAACGCCCGTATTCGCCAACATCCAGACGATGAAAGCGGACCGCTGGGTTCCTCTGGTCATCCGTCCTGTCTCTCCGTTTCCTCAAAGCAGCCTTTTCTCTTTTCCTCTTGTCTTCTTTTCTCTTGTAGCACCTCTCCCTCTGTACTTGTTCTTGGCAAAGGTACTCGAGAAAGAAGGGAACTTGACGTATGTCTCAGGCCCTTTCACCAAATTGTGTCTCTTTTACTCGAGCACGTTCTTCCCGTCTCACAAAGTCACGAAGGCACTCATGTCCTGCCCCTGGAAAGGGAGCCTTCCTCCTGCTCTGCTGGCTGCATGCGCAGGACACCTGAGACCCCACCCCCACCCCCCGCAGTTCCTCTGCCAGTGGCTCATCCTTATCTTACCCAAAAAGAAATTCCGTTCCTTTTGATTTCCATTGACTTTAGAGGGAAAGATAAATACCACATTCAATCAGGGGAGGGAAGGCGGTCAGGAACCGATGAGTCATGGGGGCCGAGGACCCAGGAATGTGAGGGTCAGGGTCCCAGAGCAGGACTCACAACCTCATCTGCAAATGTCTGTACGGCATCAGACAAGAGAGAGCATCCATTTCCATGACGGAAGGAAGTCCTCGCTGGGAGTTAGAGGCATGGGCGAGAGGGTCAGCAGTGGGGAGAGAGAGTGGAAGGGGGGAGAGGAGCCTTCCTTGGCTCCAACCATCAGCAGAGTCATTTCTAACTTTGAAAAGAAAGATGACTTTTTCAGGAACAAAGTGAGTCTCTAAGCAGGAAAAAGTACACGGGTACAGAACACAATGATCTTGGCTCGTTAAATGAACGAAAGGAAGAGGTCCAGGGTTAGCCATAACGTGTTACTAAATGAAGGGCCATTTTGACAAACAGGGCATGTGTGTGTGTGTGTGTGTGTGTGCTTGCAGGAGAATCACAGAGAGACCAGATGCCAAGCAACGGAGGCTCTGGGAGTGCAGGCCCAGAGAAGATTTCAGGGGCACATCTACATCTTGGGATGCCCGAGGCTTGTACAATTTCAGGACCTCCTTTTAGAGAGAAAAATTTGCATTTGTGAGTGCAAATCAGGTATAAAAGTAAATCCCTGCTTAAGGGGATCCAAGCTTCGTGAGCTCCTCAGGAACCTGTTTGTACAGGATTTTTGCAGTTTCCCCTGGGTGCAGTGAAACTTTCTCACAGCAAGCATGAGCTGCTTTAGTTAGAAGTGGAAACTAAAGTAGAAGTCGGGCAAAATTTTTAATGTCACCCACACTCTCAAATTTGCTTACATCAGACTTTAATGAAGTGATCATCAGAGCTAGCTTTTGGGGGGCTACCGAGCTTAAGAATTTCCACCGCCCTGTATGGTGCTTTTCTAGAAAGCCAGCACAAAGCTCCTAGCTGGATGCTCCCCCCACCCCCAGTGGCCCTTGCTGCTGATTTACATAAAGCACCCTAGACATGTGAGGGAACCGAAAGTCCAGCCACGCTTTTGATCAGGAAAGCTAGAAAGCAGCCTGAGCCCTGCTGACTTGAGTGGCCCAGTGGAAGTGGGTTTCCACAAATGGGGTTCCCCTTCCCCCAACAGGAGGGGTCGCCGTGGGCAACACACCGCCTCCCTGCCGGGCCCCTCGGAGCTGTCCTGTGGGCGCTGCTCCCCTTCAAACTGGAAAGCACTTCTGCAGAAGGCTTCTTTGGGAACAGGAAGTGACTGTGTGACAACTTAATCATCGCAGTCACAAAGGAAGTTACCGTAAGGGATTTGGGGACTGTCCCCATCAAGTCTTCTCAGTGAACACAGGTTGACAGGTGTGCTGAGACAAAGCAGAAAGGAGGCATTTCCCTTACCTTTGGAGAGCTGGAGCTCCTGGGACGCGGTGTGGCCCTCGGGGCTGCCCCCTCGGGGGCAGGAGAAGCGCCCCTCTCGATCAGAACACGGATCGTGTCGTCCAGCTCCACGCTGTCGCACCTGCCCGGGGACACGGCAAAGTCCCATTTTACACGGGTAATTAGAAGTTATTCACGGATACGATGACTTTGTGAACGACACAGAGGTGCTAGTCGGGCGCGGGACCGTGCTAGAACCCCCGACCTGACCTCATTTGTGTTCATTAGTCCAGGCCCTAAGAGCACCCGAAAGGATACTGTGGTTTAATGTTCACTTATTTGCACATTTGCACAAAGTAATAAAGTAAGCGACAGGCAAGCTTAGGGACTTTCAGTCTGCTAACAAGGACCAGAACTGAACAGCATGGTGAGCCAGAAGTTTCTCAGGCACATTCTTACACAGGGGACACAGCACCCCACTGAAGTGTCAGCACTTCCTAGATCTCACGCCGAGCATCCTCGCCAGCTCACGGATTCACGTGCAGCGTCGGAGTCTCACCTGCCCGAACCTCTGTGAACCCCGCGGGCCTGGTCTGCCAAAGGAGGGAGCTGTGTTGGAACGTGGGGCTGAGAGCAGGCCTAGCGACAGCAAATGCACATTGCCAGCCGAGGACCCTAACAACCGCCATTGTTACTCTGAGGTTCTGGCATAGTTACCAAACATTCCACCAGATGAATTTGGGAACTAGGAACCCTTCGTTTAGTATGCTGCTGAAAACGAACAAAAAATCAAAAAGCACAACAACATTTCAGTTTCGTTCAAAAGGTAACCAAAAAGTGTAGTGATACCTTGGATAAAAGACAGTCATGCCATCTACGTGGGTTTTGTGACATTCACAGCAAGTCTTTTAAATTATTCTTCAGTATAAGGGTTTAGTGGGTGAAAATATTTGTGCATTCTGTTCTGAATGGGTGAAGTTTATGACGTTTCATGAATGTTGATTGCTCTTAGACCTACTTTGCAGAAGAAAATGCTGATCAAGGTTATTTCTTTCTCATAAAGCTCAACATTCTGACACTTGAGAGGCAGATTTAAGTTGGTAAACCCTACTTCTCCCTTTGGAGCACTAAATAACTGCATGCAATGTAGTTATATTCTTCGTGGGACTCCATGACCCAAGTTTTGGAGTAGAGGAAAACTAGAAAACACCACAAAACTTGTAGAAACACATAGAACACCACCTATATCACCTTGCATCAGATTTTCTGGGTGCCTGTGACCCTTCATCCTCACCTCATGGCCTGCTTCCTGGTTATCTTCGGCTGCCTCGGCAAGGGTTGTGGTGCCAGGGTCCCACACCTCGGTCACCCTTGCTTTTTAGATAACAACCCTGAGCTTCGGTGAGGTTAAGTCCCTTTTCTTGAGGTCACTTGACTTGTAAGGGGCAGTGCAAGGATGCACTTGGAAGCTGATGACTTTGTGCTCCACCGCCGGGCCCTTCGTGGTTTTAGGGACTGTCAGTGCGGCAGGCCCATAGAGGGCCACGCGATCCAAATAACTGGATTTGGGTTTTCCATTTCGACGGACATTTCTGCTTTAGGTCCAAAGACAACAACCCGCTGGTGCCGACAACTGATATGCAGCTGATTTACAAAGTCGGAGGCTTGGCCAGGTGCCGGGGACAGGCTGTGGGCATCCTTATTTTTCTAAGTGGTGAGCTCTTGACCAGGATCCGTGGATGGGATCAAGAGTCCATGAATCACCCAAATCAATTAAATACACAATAATGTGGGTGTTATATACTCCTTGATTTTTTCTAAAGAAAGGGTATTTAGTTTTTATCAACTTCTTGACCTCCTCCCAAAGCTAAAAATCACTAACCCTACTGAAGTTATCGTCACGAATGAACACTTTAAAATCACATCTTATCATGGCTCACTTTGTCTAAGAGAACACTTTTTTTTTTTTACCATGGACCATGAAAATTCAGAAATGACCCTTTGAACCAAACACTACTACTAGAATCTTAAGTTCGGGTGGCCTCCTTACTAAATCACACGTGAACAGGGAATTACAGAGGCAGCATCGGTAGGCTAAGTGTGCCCCGCCGGGATGAGGCGGGCAGCATCCACTGAAGTCCGAGAGACCCCTGCTGGGCCCCTGGCTGATTCGTGGCTCACTACTCTGACTTCCGCAGATACACATCTCTTCTGTCACCATCCCTCCATCCTGCCCTTCACTCACAAGAACAAATCAGCACGGAAAGTCAATAGAGGTGAAGTCAACATGAGGCAGATATTACAAACAGGAGAGTCGGCCAGGCCTGTGTGACAAAAACAGTTCCCTTAAGTTACGTATGACGTGCGTCCTGTTTCTCTGTGGACTTCCACCTGGAAATCAAAGTCTGCCCAGTGACCCCTGGGGGTCCTGAGAAAACAGGAGGGGAGGGGGTAGGGGACACGACGATCTGAGGCCCTCAGACTCCTATTGCACGTTCAGGAGCCTCCAGCATAGAAGCCTCCAAAATATTACTTGATAAAGCAAAGGATTCAGCTTGTCCATGAAGGTCATGGTTTAATAGCTCATCCAAGGATTATTGAAATGTTAGTATTTGATTCGAGCCTAGACCTTGCTAATTTGTAGATGTCTCTCTCATAAAAAAAAAATCCTCGGAGATTATTGTTCACCACCTTGCAGAGCATCAACAAGCTCTATGTATATTCTAACGTCTTACTCTACCATTCCTCAGTAAATCGTCTGCAAATGCCTAGCTCTTCAAGTGCCCTTCCAACGAGCCTTCTTATCTTTCTGGATACCTTGCCAAATAATGAGCTGAGTTAAAACTGTGGACATAGGTCCGTTTCCTGTTTGTACGAAGGTCATGCGCATCGGATGTTGACCCCGCTGGAT
This sequence comes from Macrotus californicus, assembly GCA_007922815.1. NCBI lineage: Eukaryota > Metazoa > Chordata > Mammalia > Chiroptera > Phyllostomidae > Macrotus > Macrotus californicus. The sequence continues at coordinate 12,909 of VMDR010007243.1, read as the reverse complement.
GTCCATACTTGGAGACCATTGAATTTCCCTTTGCTGGGAATGGCTCATGCTGAGAGAGCAGCCCAGACCCACCAGACTCAGTTTTCATGGTTACCTGCTCTGGTTGCCTCATTAGTGTTGGCCAGCTGCGTGCATTCCTGAAAAAGTAATTACACTCAAAAGAGAAAACGTATAACCACAACGGTGGAAGTAACTGAAGATGATTTACTCTGTCTCCTGCATTTGGAAGACAGAAACAAGGCTCAAAGGGGACTGTGAGAGAGCAAAGCCAGGGCAAGAACCTAGGACGTTGGTGGTCTTCCTGCCTCCACGGCCCCGCCCGCCTGAGAGGTCCACAGTTCCTCCCCGCCTACGGCCAGGGTCACACGCTGGGCTTTGATCTTATGTCATGAGTCAAGGCGTCTTAGGGAAGAGTCTGGAGAGCAAAGCACAGTTTCAAGTATAAGACAAGGAGAAAGCGATCACAGGTTCCTCAAGAATGGAACTGTTTCCAGATGTTCCCAGCCCAGGAATTGTAACCTGCGGTGACTCTGAGTGAGAGTGGGCTCGAAAGGACTTCAACCAAGTACTGACGGGCAGGTCTTACTTGTTGTTGTTGTGATGAGTACTCTGGCTGTGCTCCTGGCTATTCAGGGTAGAAATAAACTACCCAATAGAGAAATCCCTCCACGTCCGCGTGTTTTAGATGAACAAGCCATGGTGACTTGATTATTTTAATAAATAGGACATGTAATGCTTGCTACAGCTTCACAACACAGTAGGAAGGAAAAGGCTGGCGTGGAGAATTTGGGGGCCCCGGGCAAGAATGCATATTTTCAGAGTTTAACCCAAGGTTGTGTGGTTCGATGATTTGGGACTAAATTGGTCTTCACGTCTGAAACCAAAGCCCGGAGGAAGGGTGGGGGGAGGGGCGTCTTATCCCCTCAGACCTGCTGTTGCCCTCGGTCTGCACTCTTGGCTGCATCCCTGTTTGTTTTTCCTCTGCTTTTGTGATGGGCGAGGTCCCGGAGCTGATGCCACATGCTCCATGTGCGACAGAGAAGCCCTGTGAGAGCAGCGATTCGGAGCTGCTGCAGGTGCCATTCGGGCTGGTGGCCTAGGTGAGCTGCTTACATGTGCCGCTAACGGCTGCAGCTGTCCTGCTGAGCTGGGGTCAGCCCCCCGTGTTGGAACTGCGCTGCAGGTTGCAGCCCTCTGGCTCCCAAGGGCAGAGTGACAGGTGGAGACAGGACATCATGTCTATGAATACGAGTTGTGTGGACAGAAGCTATTCTGAGATGTGCATACCTTGGCCTTTTGCCTAGCTAAACGTCAACCATCCTGCAGCCTCACCTTAACTACGGGGGGGGAAACTGAACCCCAGATTGCACAGATGTTCCCGCTGTACATTTCCATAGCAACCTGCATGCCTCCAGCACGCAGCTTGTCCACACTGGATGGCGACTACGTGCTCCTTCCCATGTATCCTCCATCAGCCCACAGAGGTGGGCGCAGGGTTGGCTCACTTATCCTCACTCTCCATCGCCTCCGGGGGGTCATTAAATGTTTGACAAGAGAACAAAGAGTTGAGAACAAGCAGATCTGAGGGGGCAGGACCGTGGGCAGAGCTGGCGCAGGAGAAGCATGTGTTAGGAAGTCAAGCGGAGGCGGCTCCTGTCCCCTCCAGCAGGGACATCGCTCCAGGGCACCTGCGTTGTTCTTCCCTCCTCATCTCAATGCATCTGCCTCTGAGAAGAGGAGCTGGCAGGGGCTGCACAGCCACGAGGATTGTCACTGCAGGACACACCTTTCTGCGACAAGCCATCGAGGCTCAGGCAGCAGCAGGTAGGGTCCGGAGCTGTTTAGGAGCTGAGTCCTGTCGCATGCCCTGGAATCTCACCCGCAGTCAGGGCAGCATGTCTAGAAACATAATGCGGCTAAAACCTCACCCGAAGGCAGGTATCGAGCACCGCTGTCTCCTAACCAGCCTTCTTTGTATCCAGAGAAAAATGACACCCTATTAGATCTCACACCTGGGCTGGTCCTGGAAGATCAAGAGGCGAGTGCAAGACACTGGTAAAGAGAAACTAAGTCCTGCAGACATTGCTCCTCCCTCACCCCTCAGTGTGGATGGAAGGGACACCAGAGCCCCTGTGACAGGACACAGGAAGAACTTGCGGGACAGCTTTATGGGCTGAGAGGGCATTTTTGATATTCTATTTTTAAGTCAAGGAGACCTCGACACTAACTAACGTCACACTCGCTAATGTGTGTGTCACCTGGTCGATACTTTTGTACCAGCGCTCTCGGCGAAAATATTCTCTTACCGGTTTACTGAGGAGCGTCTGCAGGAGAATGAAATTAAACTAGCGTCACGAGCACGGGAAATCATACGTTTTGCTGTCACTGTTGACGGGTGGCAGAACGCACCTCCCCTAAATATGCCGCTTCCACACAAGCATTATTTTGAGCTAAAGGCGCTTGAAAAACAGCAGATACAAGAAAAGCGTTCTGACCTCCCCTTTCTCCTCCCGAAAGCAGGAGATGAAACTCCCACACAAACAGTGCCCCTTCGGTACGAGGAGAAACGGAACATTGTCACCATCCGGGACAAGAAGTTCCCACCAAGGGAATTCCGCACGCACAGCCCTTGTTACAATAATCTTTATCTTCCCTTAGCCTCCCACATATTTTACTTTCCCCACAAAAGCTGCTCTTCGCTCAACCCAATTTCAGTATTTGGGGAGGTCTCCACTTCCACGGGAAGGTTCCCACGTCACGGAACTCTTAAATCTGTGTGTGTTTCTCTTGTGAGCTCCAGCCAAACCCTGAGATGGGTGGAGGAAAGGATTTTTTCCCTGTCACTCAAAAGGACATATTCTCAGAGAGAAGATTGCAACTTGGGGCATGCAGACACGGTGAGTCATGAGTATACTGCTTAGGGAAAAGAATTTCTCTCCCGGATAATGTTCTTGGAAATAAGCATTTCAACAGGAACATTAATTAATATATTTGATAGATGTGTTTATATCAAAGAAGCGAGGAGATAAGCCAGGTCTGGTATACTCATGTGATAGAGCCACATTATTGTGGCAACTATAGCTTTCTTTAATTTATCAAATTAAAGTAACTAATCCTGTGTGTTTAATGAAACCGCTTTCTCAAGACCGCTGGCGATGTAAGTGAATTCCTTTCCAGCTGGAAATACTGCAGGACTGAAGGACGCCCCTAGAGGGCACTCTGCATTCAGTTCAGATAGAAACCACTCTGTAGAGTTCACATTCTGCTGGAATATTTTCATTTTGAATTTGGAGTTCAGGAGAGACAAATGCGTGGGGTACACACGTGTATCAACGCTAGCTCACTTTTTGTTTTCTTTACTTTAAAACTTTTAATAAAAGTTATGCTTTAATCGATTTTTTTTACATTGTAATTACTTAACATTTCTGTGCATAGGGACTCACACCCCACAGCGGTCCTTCGGCAGCGGGGAGCTGCTTTTGTTCAGAAGTGCTAGAGCGCATATTCATTCCTTTTCTGTGTGTGTGGGGTTCACATGGATGTGAAGTTGATGAGCCTAGAAAATTTTTTTGTACCACAAATTAGGAAGCACTCAAAGAACTTGTTAAATTGGGACAATTTCAGCATCAAAATAAGTAATGATAAAAAATGTCCTCTAATTTGTTAAATAAAATAAGAATTCATTAATTTATACTTATAGAACATTTTCAAGTGAACGTAAATAGGAACAGGAGACATCTTTTCTTCACATTGGAATGCCCATTAACAAATAAAGAAGAAATTATGGTTTTAGACATCACTATTTTGCGGCCATCATTGTAACAATTTAAATAAGAAATATCAATGGATGCTAAAACTAGTGGCTGAAATTTGATGAGGAATGAGATATTTACATGATTTCCCCAATACTGACTGAATACTAAAGGAAATGCTAAAGAATGACTTCACACTAGAGAATCTTGCCAGAGACCACCTTAACCAAATAATAAAATTAAAATCACCTGCAATGAGAAAAATCCAGACTGACCATCTGATAGGATGCGGAGAAAACAAAAAACAAAAAAGCACAGCTTCACATCTGTGGTACTTCTGCCAACAACAAAACGCACCATCTGAGTCCAACTGTGGGGAAACATTTGGCCAGAGCAGATGGAGAGACGTTCTACTGACCTTCAGGCTATGGACGTCGAGCAAAGACCAGAGAGCTGTCCAGATGGACAGAGGCTGAAACCAGGGAAACGGAAGGCAATCTGCGCTCCGGAATTGGACTCTTTTCTTCTAGGAGGGACGAAAGCAGGACAACGGGGGAGAGCACTGAGTGGGTTTGACGGTTAGATGGTGAAATAGCGCTCGCATTCATTGGCCGATTTTGATGGGAATCAGAGATGCCACCCCTAGATATGCCACGTTGACATAAGAATTAGGAATTATCTTTGAGCTGAAGGCAACTAAGAATCAACAAATACAGGAAGAAACGGTTCTCTGCCCTCCTCTGACAGCTGTAAAAGCGTGAAATCAATTTCCCTCTGAGGAAGGAAGTGGCATAAACTTCACCCCACACCTTCTCCCCCCACCCCATGCCAGGACAAGCAGAGTGACTCTTACTACCGAGATGAGTCTGCATTAGGGACCCTGGGCACCTCTCTGCACTTGACCATCTCTTGAGGCTCAAGCCCTGTCTCTTTTGTTAGGGAGGGTGTATAACTGCTCCTTCGAGTTCCGTTTCTTTTCTGTGAACTCCCGTGCAAGTAAAAATATTAATAAATCTGTATTCCTTTCCTCCCATGAATCAGTCTCTGCCAGTTAAATTAGCAAGACCCCTGACATGGAACCTAAGAGGGTAGAAGAAAAGATTTTCCCCCCATCGGACGGTTATCTTGTGGTTACCCAGGAGAGTGTTCTTGGTTACAGGAAGTGCACACTACCTCAGCCAGGGCTGCCTTATTTCTGAATGGCTCAGAAAAAAAATAAAAATCTTTGTATACTTCTTAGAAATTTGGGGTAATTTTGAAATTATTTTAGAATTTAAAAAGTACTTAAGGACACATTAAAACTTCAAAATAAAATTGGATCTAACACTTAAATTATCTTATGCTCAATGTAGCCATCATTTCATAAAAATGAAATTAGCATTTGATTGTGTTGCAGAAACTAAGGCACAAGCCAATAAATCTTCTTTGAGATGCGTGAAATTAGCGCGAGTCCAAGCAAAGCGTAGATGATTTAGTGTTTTATTTTGCTTTCCTAAAACAATGTGGGAGAAGAGCATTTGTGTGAATTAAATTACTCTGATGGTCTGTTCCAGCCCAAGGATCCCAGAGAATAAGATGAACTATTTCCTACATCAGATTTAAAGCCCAAATGGAAAAAACACACACAAACTAAACAAAACCCCTAGCCCTCGGATGCTTCACTTTTGCTCTGTGGCGGCTGGCACTTCACCTACGGGTGGACCTCAAATGGACATGCAACCTCTGTTAAATTTCTCAGATTATCGAAGCCCACCTTTGGAAGTGTGGGTTACTGCTGGAAGTCATGCACAATGGAAAAAAATCATAAACCCAGAAAGACTTTTTTCTTGTTTAATTCAATAAATACTTCTTTAAAACATCTTTATGTGAGGCCACCTAACTTTCAGAATCAACCAAGCCTGTGTCCTCATGATTCTGGATGAGATTCCAAAAGGAAGAAATGTGAATAAAATGGGATGTTCTTTCATTCTTTTTTTTTTTTACACAACAATATGACCTTTGACATTAGGAAACATCAAAGGGATTTACAATGGACTTCATCATGGTATTATTTTTATTTACCAAAGTTATGAAATAAACTAGTATAGATATTGTCTATTTCTGACTATGGCGGATGGACCATTTATTCCTAAGTGAAATGGAAAACAATACTGGCCACTTTTGTTTCTTTTAAAAGGCCAACCGTTGAACGCAGGTGGGAATAATCAGGGGTCACAATTATGTGGGAAACTGGAAAAGCGACAGTTATCTGCTGTAGAATCGTTTTTATTCTCCACCAGTCTTCACAGAACTGACATAAAAGCAACTCTAGAATTTGCATCAATGCAACTATACAAAGACTAGAAGAATTCCTAAAGCCGCAGGTAAGTTAGAGCACAGGTGGCAGACACAAGGCCCGAGGGCCGAACCCGGCCCTCCACCTGGTTTTATCCGCCCAGCACCTCATTTCTACCCTGCGGCAGTGCCGAGCTCCTTGCCCCTAGTTAAGGAGTAGTTATATTTACACAGTCCTAAATTACATTCGGCCCTTTGAAGGCAACCACAAGGCTACGTGGCCCCTGGTGACAATGACTTCGACACCCCTGAGTTAGTCTCTTGGCACCAGAAGCTAATGTCCCCTAGAATCGGCATTTCTAGGTCAAACGGAAAAAGAATAATCTCCACAAGGGGAGCCTTCTGGAGTAAAAACAGGGACTGGCAGGTGGGTAGATGACATTGTTTCTGTGGGTGCTGACAGGGCGATGGGCGGCGGTAGCAATCTACTGATGAAACAACTTCCCCCCGAGTTCAGCGGGCGCTGGCTGAGACCTGCACACACATCCCCTGGCCGCAGGGAGGGCGGCACTGGCTGAGCCAGGCAGCGCCCTACACTCTGCGAGTGCCTGGTCTCCTTCAGTCCTCGGGGGCCCTCTCGGGGCAGGAGCCAGGAAACAGGTTCACAAAGATACAACAACCTGCCCACGGTGGGCTCTCCGCCATCGCCCTCCATGGAGCAGGGGTCGCGTGCAGGTTGCCCGAGGTGAAGAATTAGAACAGATCAACCTGTGCTTCTGGGAGCAGTAGATGTGATTAACAAACAGCTCTTTAGTCCATAGTCAGCATGGTTCCAAAAAGACAGCAAGGAAAGCAAAGCCCACACACTCTATCGGTCCCGAGGAGCTTAAAATTAGGCCCCGTGCAGGAAGCAAGCGTGTGTGGTCCTCTGTAACCGAGATGGAGTCAACTCGGCACTCGGGTGAGATCGGGAAAACCAGAGAATCACCCAGACTTATTTTTAGAGAAACGGACTTATAAAATACCCAGGGGAAGGTAATGCGTATTGAAGACGAAACATGTTAATAATTGCTTAAAAAGACAAGCACGCAGGTCAAACCCCGTGACATCACGCTGTTCGCTGATGGGATCTCTGACTCTCTTCCTCGGCTCTTCGTGTTTGTTAAAATGAGGTTAACAACCCCTCTTTCTCTTTCACGGTAGCTGGCTTACTTCGAGGACGATTCCTAAAGCCCCTCTCCAATCCCTTCAGAATTCTTGGAGGAGTCCCATTTTCTGTTGGCTTATCTCCATTAGCATCTGCTCTCTGTACACAAGCCCCAGCAAGTGCTGAATCGATCAGTAGGGATAACGAGTATTTTAATCTTTCGTAATAAAGATTTTATAGTGACTTTTATAATAATACAACTTTAATGTGGAAAATGCAGAATCAAATCATAGTGGGTTTACCCTATTTCCACTGTATGCACATATGCATTTTTGTAAATTGGGATTAAGGGTGCGCATCTAAAGTTTTGTATTTTGCTTTTTCTGATTAGTGTATCGTCAGAGTATTAGAGGCCTTCTTCAGTAAAGAGACCATGCGGTGGAAAGGAGTTCCTTCGGAAGCATTCACGCACAGACATGCACAGCACAAGGCTTAGTGAACTTTAGTAAAACGCTCTGTGTGTAAGTCCCCAAACACAGGCCACAACCGGCTGGAATGCAGCAGGACTCCCGGCAGCGTAAAAGGGGGGCTTGAAAGGACAAGAAGCAGCTGCTCACAAGTAAGGCACTCGGTTTTCAACTTCACTGTTAAAGATTTGGGGTTTTTCTTAACACCGAAGTCCAAGCTCAAGTACACATAGGGTCAATGCGAAGGCTAGCTATGAACATAAGCAAACAAAACAATGGGACTCCTCCAAGAATTCTGAAGGCATCGGAGAGAGGCTTTAGGAATTGTCCTTGAAGTAAGTGAGCTACCATGAAAGAGAAAGAGGGGTTGTTAATGGGATTTTAACGAAGAGGAAGAGCCGTAGAAGGAAGTCAGGGACCTTGTCAGTGAACAGGGCGACGTGGAAGCCCTTGAAGCGGGCTTCTCTAAGGACAGTGCCAGCTTGAATGAACACATGAAAACTTCACCCAGATTGTAGGCAGCAGCAATCTTAAACAACGAGTAAACACGAAGATGTTTTGTTATGTTTTAAAAAGTAAATACAGAAAAGAGCCAAAGTGTATGAATAACAGACCTACTGCTAGGTGAGTATGATGATTCAGTTTCTCTTGGAGATAGCTGGTTTAGGAAAGATTTCATTTTGGTTGTTTTATGAATTGCAGGAAGGAAAAAGGGAACAATGACAAGAACATTTAAAAAGCCTTTTTAAACCAAAATGCCAAACCAAAAGGAATGAATTATACAGAAAACACACCAGTGTATAGGAATAGGCTGGAAAGTAGTACATGACCTTCATTGGAAAGAATTGTGTTTGTGGAAAACATAACCCAAAACACACGTCTCTGGTCCTACGGCCTAAACTTTCGGTTGTGACGAGGCTTCCCAGGCTGAGTCTGAAATCGCCCTCCCAACGCTACAGAGATGAAAGGGCCAAACAAAAAATGACGAGATTTTATCACTCGGCAAATACTTCCTGAAGGCCAAGGATGTGTCGGATATTCTGGGTGTGGGTGCACGGTACCAGTGACCAAGCAAGAAAATGGAGGTCCCTGCTCTTGCAGGACCGGCACGCGGGGCTCTCACAGACAGCTGCCACACCAGCCGGCCTCCGGACAAACTGAGGGCGAATTTGCTGTCAAGTTCATTAATAAACATGGCTCAGAAGATCCAGCGAGGGGCCCCTACCCTGATCAAGAAGATTGATTGTCTTAAGGTAAGTAAAGTTTAGTATGTCTGCCTGGAAAATCTAAGCAGGCTCAAAGGCAGCGTCCACCAAAGCATGGGCCACAACCCGAGAACAGCCCCTCCCCTCACGCGCGACTCTGGTCCACACTGTGACCCTCATGTCCTGCGTCGTAAACTGCAGAGATAGCTCCGAGGTGTTTAAGCTGTTAAAAATGAAGCTGAAGGATGAAGGAAAGAACCAAGAAACAGATGATCTTTAACGTGGAAAACTTCCACAGAGATCTCTTGTAGAGGATGTAGCACCTCTACAGTGGTGAGGGACACAGAGTTGTAAAAAAAATTGAGGGAAGTGATGAAACTTTAAAACCAACCAAACAAAAACACTTGCAAGAACCCTGAGGCGACGTGGCAGGGCCACTGGTGGGGCAGCGGCAAGGGTGAGAGAGAGGAGATGGGCAGTTTAAACGGGAGAAGCAGAAGAGAAAAGGTGGCCCGGGACAGGCCGCTGGACCTGAAGCCAGGAAAAGTTCAGGAGAACGTTTGCACATCTGTGGGGCATTGAGCGTGAAGATCCATGAGGAAGGCTCGCTGTGACTCTGGCGGCAATTTCCCTCTGAAAGGAGGAGAAGTCGGCCGGGGCCTGTAAGAGCATCTCGCCAGTCTGGTCGCTGGAGGGTGGGCGGAGAAACAAGGGCTCCTGCCTGCCTGACAGGTGGAGCGATGACTAGAGAAGGAAGTGGTACCCGGGAACCATTGATTAAAGACTTCAGCCCAAGACAGGCTGGGAGTGGGAGGTACACTTGTGACTGGACTTTCACCTCCCAGATGCCCCCCACCACCTGACCCTGCCCAGCGGCATCAGCTGGACAAGAAAATCCCACAGAAGAGATCACATTGACCCAAACCACCATTTCCCTGAGGGGAAACGTCCCTTTGACACCCTCAGATGACAAAGGACACTGAGGAAGCCTCGCCTTGTGGAGGTGACCACAGAGCAGGGACTTGTCAGGGCAGCCACCTGAGGTCACCAGGGACCCAGGATGCCAGGGAAGGCCGGGTGATGGCATTTTCCACCTGCCAAGCCAGCAGTTGTCCTGTGGGCTGGCCACACCCAGGAGCCCCTTTCTCAATGACACAGAGGCACTGCAGGGACCAGTGGTGCTCAGGTGACCATGTCCTCTCTCAGAAACCACCGTCACAGGCGAACTCTTTCTTACCTGCCAACACTTGGGCAGCCTGGGGCCTTTCTCCTGTCACGACCTTGAGACATTGTAACCACTGTGAACACAATCCTTCGCCACCCCCGAATGGTCACAAGTGTTAAAGGGACTTCCTCGCGCTCTGGCCTCACCCAACAGGCAACGCCAGCCACAGCTGAGAGGGCTCAGCCAGGGCTCTCCAGGACAATGGCAGGAGAGGCTTCACTAAGCAGACTGTCGCACGACAGAGCCCCTCTGCGCAACCCGAAATGCAGAAGCGAGCTCTGGACGTAAGTCCAGGGTTTCTCAAAACCTTAGAGCAGGGTTGTCAGAGGTCTTTATTTAGACCCAGTTTCTCAAAACTGTACTTGGTTAGAACTTGTCAGGCTGAGGGGTTTTCCACCCTTTGGGGGAACGCTTTCTCATCGTCCCCCGGAGCTCCTGCCGGTGGCCTCGCAGGGGTCTGGGACGCAGAGAGCCCCCGTGCCAGGCACTGACACCCCTGTGTGACGGGCAGCGTGGCTGTCCCCTCCTCAGCAGATTTTGCTTTCCTTTCTGTTCCCTCAGAGAGCTTTTCCTGGCTTTTCATCCAGCAGATGTCTGGCCCTCGAGCCCTGCTGGCCCTTCCAAGGCCTCGGTCGGGCCCTGCTGAGAGGTCAAACAAAACCGGGCTGGGGGGCAAAGAATCTTAGGTGGAACTTGGCCCGGGAGGGAAGTGTCAGGAAGAGAAACTGCGTCTTTGGATCTGCTAGGTGAGACTCAGAGCAAAGGTCACTTTTTGGTAAGAGGCTCTGAGTGTCAGCAGCAGTGGAAATGGGTGCTGGGTCAGAGTGTGGGAGGTGAAGGTCAAGGGGAAGTTTGGTGGCTGCAGGAGCCCTGTACTATGAACGGACTCTAAGCCACATCAGTGGATGCTGCTGACGAGCCTGGAGGAGGGGGGCCAGAGAGGAAGTTCTGGGGTGTGAGGAAAGTCCAGAAAACGTGCTCATCAAACGTTCCACAAGAGGGAACAACAGGGGAGCCGTGTTGCTGCTCCACCTAGAGCTGGGAGGGACCACAGGAGGGCTCACCGCGGGAATCTCGGGACATCTTCACCAGGCGGTGTGGTCACTGGCCTGCCCGGAGAGCGGCAGGCTCCAGGGGGCACATCTGGCTGGTGGGCATTGTTTGGTATCTCATATGTTTAAAATTAGTTTCTAAAGCGTTACTTTGTATGCTTCAGAAAACAAAACAAAAAAATAATAGGCTTTTTAAGAGGAAGCCATAATGGCTCTTCCCTGTGAGTTCCTGGATTTTTGTCTCAGGTACATTGAGAGCTGCTGAGTGGTTTATGAGGCTTTTCCAGATGTGCCTGTCATGGCTTTGGGGGATACATCTGTCTCCACGCTGCTCTCCCCACGCTGCTCTCCCCACCCTGTGTCCTCAGGGGAACAGCCCCGGACTCGGCATCAGGAGGTCTGGATTCTACACGAGCCCCTGCCGCTAACCAGCTGTGATATGGGCACAGCTCCTTCTCTGCCCAGGGATGAATGCCACCGTGCATCTGATCAGGCACCAGGCACCGGACACCGAGCACCAAGACCCTGCCGTGTGTGTGAGGACCCCACAAGTACTTTGAAGGAATGACCCTAGATCAGCTCAGTGTCGAAATCATACTTCACTATGAATGCCCCCCCATCTCTTGAGAATTGATATAAAAATCTACATCCTCTGATATGACATATAAACTTATGTATTTATCAAAGCATTGGGCTACGTATCTTCCAGTTAACAGCCTACATTGTTCTTTTCTTTATTGGGTATTTGTATACACTGGAAGTGCACCTGTGTTACCAAGCAGACAGCAGGGAAGTGCACCTGTGTTACCAAGCAGACAGCAGGGAAGTGCACCTGTGTTACCAAGCAGACAGCAGGGAAGTGCACCTGTGTTACCAAGCAGACAGCAGGGAAGTGCACCTGTGTTACCAAGCAGACAGCAGGGAAGTGCACCTGTGTTACCAAGCAGACAGCAGATAAGATAAAAGAAAAAGTCAGACTTCCGGCCAAGATGGAGGCCTAGGTAGACACACTGCACCTCCTCGCACAACCAAAAGAGGGACAACAACAAACTTTAAAACAAAAAACAACCAGAACTGACAGAAAATCGAACCGTATGGAAGTCCAACAACCAAGAAATATTCATCCAGACCGGTGCACCAAGACAACAAAAATGGCCCAAAGGAAAGAACAGATCAAAGCTCCAGAAAAAATACAACTAAGCGACGAAGAGATAGCCAACCTATCACATGCACAGTTCAAAACACTGGTAATCAGGATGCTCAGACTTGGTTGAATTTGGTCACAAATTAGATGAACAAATGAAGGACAAGATAAGGAAAATGAAGGAAAATGTACAAGGAACCAACAGGGATGGGAAGAAAAACGGGACTCAAATCAATGGTGTGGACCAGAAGGAAGAAAGAAACATTAAAGCACAACACAATGAAGAAACAAGAATTCAAAAAAATGAGGAGAGGCTTAGGATCCTCCAGGATGTCTTTACACATTCCAATACCAGAATCATAGGGGTACCAGAAGGAGAGGAAGAGCAAAAAATTGAAAACTTATTTGAACAAATAATGAAGGAGAACTTCCCTAATCTGGCAGAGGAAATAGACTTCCAGGGAGTCCAGGAAGCTCAGAGAGTCCCAAAGAAGTTGGACCCAAGGAGGAACACACCAAGGCACATCATAATTACATTAGCCAAGATGAAAGATAAAGAGAGAATCTTAAAAGCAGCAAGAGAAAAGGAGACAGTAACCTACAAAGGAGTGCCCATAAGACTGTCAGCTGATTTCTCAAAAGA
>VMDR010007242.1:0-41519 GCA_007922815.1 Macrotus californicus | reverse complement strand
AGGGAGGGAGGGAGGGAGGGAGGGAGGAAGAAGAATTCTGACATTTTATACTTATCAATATCTTCCTATTTGGAGTGCCCAAGTTGACAATATCAAATTATTTGGTATTTTGCCAGCTCTCCCCAGGAACCAACAGTCCATCACACCAGGCAGCAAACTGAGAAGGGGAAACAAACACAATGCTGTTGTTTTCTTTTCAACTAATTTTGTTTGCAGCTGGGGGCAGTGGTCTCGTGGACACAGTTTAGGAGCAGTTTAGGAAGCGTTAAGCTTTCGTGGGGAGCTGTGAATGATTATTTCACCTGCAGGTCCAGCTGGAAATCTGCAAGGAAAGGGGCCCCTTTGGGCCTGCCAAAGCCACAGTGGTTCTCAGTGAGGAGGGAAAGGTAGCCAAAGGTCTCGCTGCCTGGCGCACAGGCCGACAGTCAGCCCGAGTCGTCCCGGCAAAGCTTCCCCGTTGCCTGAGATGAAGAAGTCGCCACTTGCCCAGCTTTGCCGCAGTGGTGCATTGAGCTAGTGTCAGCTGGTTGTAGACATGCTCCCAAGACCCTGATGTTAGGAAACTTAAAGAATTTCATTCATTCATTCAAGTATTTATCGGACACGTACTATATGCCCAGCACTGTGCTAGATGAAGAAAGAGAACAGTATGTGCTAAGTGAATCTGAGGCAGGACATTATTTAACCAGGGGCTAAGGAAAGGTCTCCAACTCTAAGCAAGAGGATTTACTGGGGTGAAAAGGGAGGGACGTTGGAGAAACAACTCGTGAAGGCCTTGAGATCAGACGATCTTGGCCTTTCCAGGAATCTGAAATGTGGCCCGTGTGCCCACACTAAGTGAGCAAGATTGTCAGGTTCAAAAAGAGCCTGGAGGGTACATCAGGGGCCAGGGGGGTTTAGGATAGTATGGGAAAGGAGTGAGGACTTTTAAGCAAAGATGCGACATAATCTGACTTGTGTTTTTATTAGAAACATTTTTCATTCACAAAGAATAACTAAGGCTGCAAGTACTTAAGTCTTTACAACAATTTGGGAAATAAACCAAGAAACATGCAGCTATGGAAACTACGAAGTCAGGGGCAAGCTGGGTGAGTGAATGAGGCTGAAATTTTTTTTAATGATGTTTTGTAAATTTATGCCATCCAAAATTAGGGTCAAAGGGCCAGTTGCCTCAGCCCTGCTGAAAAAAGTCACTTCTGTCCTTGAGAAATCTGATTTAAAAAACCTCAAAACAAAACACAAGTAGCTTAAACCGTCCGTGTACATTCCCACTGCAGCCTGCAAAGCAGATGTGGGCCTTCCCCGCCAGCTACTGGTCCTCAAGTCAGAGGACGAGAGGAAGCGCTGGCGCTTGGGCAAAATGGATCGTGTTTATTTTTCTAGTTTTTTCTTTTCTTTTGAATGTCAAGAATGAAAAAAAGCGGCTCTACTGTCCCTTAGCATCATCTCAGATGAAGAGAGGTGTTCGTGTGAGGTAGCTAGGTGTTATGCAAGGCGCTGGACCTGGAAGGGACGCTAATTTCTGTCTTGGCTTTCTTAGTAAATAATGAAAAAGCCCGAGCACTGACAATACATGAACGTATTGTTGGCCCAGCTTATGTGTTTCAGAGAGGCTGTCTTTGCCCTTCACAAAGTAGAACTGGTCTGTTACAGAGTTTCAGAAGATTTGATATTAATCTGCAGATTAATTTTACTGCTTGTGAATAATCCATGACTGATTTTAACCCTCCTCTCTGAGAATTGAGTTCACCTGTTTGGAGTAGTATAGTTTCCTAACCAGTGCTTTCAGATTCCGAAAGAATTTATTTTTTTAAAGATGAGAAACTTGTGTTGATTCAAAAAGCTTTAAGATCAAGCAAGTTAATGAAATTATTAAATAATATTCTGGTATCGCTTCTTGGCCTTTTGGCTAAGATCAAGTGTAAATGATACGCTGGCATTTTTCATATAAAAACGCCTTAGACCAGTGTTTGCTCTCCTACCCTTAGCAGCTAAGACCGTTTGAACACCTGTTTGGAGAGGTGAGGATGAGAACAACTATAGAACCATTCCAGATTACTGCCTTCCTGACCCTGGGGAAGCAGGTCAGAGAACATGCCGGAGAAAGCCCTGGAGTGCTGAATCTGTGACCACCAGCATTTCATCGCTGCTCCTATATCGAGGGTGGGAAAAAAGATTTAAAGACCACCAAGGAATTTTAATAGTTTCTTGGAGATTATGTTGAGTTTAATCATAAATTATTAGGCCTCTGCTCAGAGTTCAGTGATGAACTAGGAAAGTGTATCAGTTGATGAGCAGATAGTTTTCAGAAGAAATACACTACATAAATTGTTTCTTTTCATCGTTATTTTGCTTTATTCTGTGAAATACATCTTTTGAAAATAGTAGCGCTTTTATAATAAAATACAATTTTATAATAAACTAGTGATCCAGTATGTTTAGTTTTGGAAATTTTTTTCCACAGTCAGTGTGAAAAGACAAGAAAAAAAATATCAGTGCCTTTATATGTGCCATGTTTGCTGGCTCATGTAATGCTAGTATGTAATAATATTTTTTTGGTTTTGTTTTCGTTTTCATTTTGGTTGTTGCTTATTTGGAAACCTTATATAAAAAATATAAAATTTTTAAACTTGATTTAAAAATTTTAAAACTGAACAGCTTGAAAAAGGGGGGAGGGAAGAACATGGAGATAATCATTTACAAGTCAGCTCATTTTTAAAATATCATAGAAATGTCAAACAGTGGAGCTTACTCTTAACATTATTTTGTTTCCTTAAGCCTATTCATAGTTCAAACTGGTTGAAAAACACAGCTGTCCACTAGAGGTCACCTTTCTTCAAGATAAGGGTCAGTCCTCTTTCCTAATACTCTGTTAATTTGGTTTTTAAAAAAACCACCACCACCTCGGAGAAATGAACTTAATTTTTTTTTTTTTCTGTCGTCAGGGAATCCAAATATTGCTTTAGCTCAATGCACTTACATTGATAGGTAAAGCTATCTGGGCTACCGAAAACCCAGAGGGATGAAGGGAGGCGTGCCCTCTACTTCCCATACACACACACACACACACACACACACACACACACACACACACACACACACACTTTGGGCTGGTTCTGGCTTGGCCTCTCTTGACAGATGAACTTATTTTTATTTGGAAAGTCTTATGTTAGTCCTGGCAAGTTATACTACCCTCACTTTTTCTGCCACTCCCTGACTCCAAAGTCAGAGACTAAATGGAGACTAAAAGAAATGGTCCCTAAACACTGACATAAATTTGGGGGTGAAACCATGTACATTTCACCCAGATTTATCTCTGAGTCAGTTACTGTTTTTCTGCAGTGTGCGGGTTTCAGTCAGCATTGGCCAGAAAATACGATGGGGAGAGGACTAGGATGGTGTCCAATAAACAGGCACTTTGGCAGATTCTATTGCAATATAAGCCATCTCATTATTCTAGAGGGAGAGGGAGGCTGCCCTGCCCGCGGTACAGTGCCTGATGCATCAGGTTTCAGCTGTGTCCGTAGAAACCCAGGGTTGCAGGAGGTATTTTAGAGGCTCATTTGCACCTATTATCTGAGCTGCTAAACGTCTTGGCCCCAGGCCCACCCCTCAAAATCACACTGGAAGTTAAAGAGTTCTGAGACGTGGAAATAGTTCAGAAGATAGGTACAGTTGAGACTGTCTGTGAGACTGTGGGCTTTTGGAGAAACATTGTCCTGTAAAGCTGTGGTGAAAAGGGTATATACCATTGCACTCCGGTTTGTAGTGATTTATTCCCTCATGTCTATGCAGAGTATTTTTCCCCACTCCTCTGTTTGATATTTGTCCTGCCAGGGTAAGAAGTTTTTTGCAGTCCTCAAAATTGAGCTTGTAAATGTGTCATGGGCCAGGAGAGCTCTGTACTGATTGGCCTCGCTGAAAACCTTTACAAATGACTGTTCAAGAGACCAGTTCAGTGCCCAGTTCAGTGCCATGCCAGGTTAGGGCTGGGACCATCTGTTTGGCACATTCCCTCATCAAGCCTAATAGGTGGGTCATGCAATGACTAGTAAATGCCCAGCATATCAAATGAGAACATCTGTCTGGGTCTAGACTGATGGCCTGTTATAGGTTGGGGTATGCTGTCTTATCTTGTTCATCATAAGAAATGTGAGCAATTGATATATGATGTTAATAAATCGATTTTGAAATAAATGTCTTATTTGTTTTCAAGCTTCTGATATATTTAATGTAGAATATCCAGAGATTGCAGCATAAGCTATTCAAAATGACTGTTACCTTTTCCATCTACTTACCTGTGTGAAACAGGATCCTCTTATGAAATAAGGAAAGAAATGTAAAAAATACAGTTGGAATAAGGCTGCACCTGACTTCTTTAAGTTCTCTTTTCAAATGTCTGTGTTTAACAAAACAGCCCCGTGTTTTCATTGAAGGATGTAAGTAAATCATATAAACTTGAACTAAGGATAATTTTATATTAATTAAAAACACTTTTGACTGTTGTACACATTGGTTTTCATTTTAAAAGCAGATTCTAACCCTGGAAAAAAGAAAGAGTGATGACCCTTGATTCACAACAGTAATTTGCTCAGGAAACTTTTTTTAATATCTGAATTAATAAACACAAGTATAACCAGGGTTAGAATAGTCTAAACTCTGAGTAAACTAGTTTACATAGTTTGTAAGACTCTCAGGTAAGCTTCTGATGTATAATTATAAAGATAAAATATTACAACTTCTTTTTACCCAGAATTCTCTCACTTCCGATTTGGGGGGCTCCAAGTATGTGGGAAGAAGTTGTGGGAATATTTGGACACCAAGCATCATTTTCTGTGGGAAATGACCCTGATGCATTAGTAGCCTCCAAGTCCACTACCAGGCACTCTCCTAGGAGTCTCAGACCAGGTTAAGATGCTCAAATCATAGTTCATTAAATCAATGCATATCAAGAAGCGAGGGTAAGCGAGGGAACAAGCTGATGTACTTAGTGTGATATTCTGATTTGGTCTTCATTCCCATTTCTGGCACAAAGCTCCTAAAATTCTTGGAATTTCCTAAGTGGGAGTATCTTTTGTCATGTTAATGAGGTGGCTTTTTGGAAAGTACTTCAGTTTGAGGGCTGGTTGCCAGGGAAACTAACCACTTGGTCAGAGGGTGGGAACTTTTCATTCGCAAGCCCCAGACCTCTGGGGAGGGGAGAGGGCCTGAAGGGCGCATCTATCACCAATAGCCAGTGATTTAATCAATCATGCCTATGAAATGAATTCTCCATAAAAAGTCTTCCAAAAAAAAAATTCTCAAAAAGAGGATGGGATTCAAAGAGCTTTTAGGTTGGTGAACGTGTGGAGATTTGAGAAGGATGGCTCACCGGGAGAGAGAGCACAGAAACTCCTTGCCCTTTCCCCCACACCTTGCCCTATGCATCTCTGACCTCTGGCTTTTCCTGAGCTGTAGAAGCACAGGTGACCACCTGGGTCACAGTTGGCATCTGAAGTGGGGAGGGAGGCCAGCGATGTGGAATCTGGAATCTGACATTTTCTCCAGGTAGATAATGGCAGAACTGAGTTGAATTGTGGGAGGCCCAGCTAGTGTGCAAGAATTGCTCGGTGGCGTAGGAACACCCCCACCTCCACGTGAATTGGAACTGGTCTCAGTGTAACTGGACCACTCTGGGCCGAGGGCTGGCCCTGGCCCAGCACAGTCTGGACCTTTTGAGTGTCAGGCAACCTCCAGGCTCTTGACTTGTGCAGGAAAAATTTCAAGAACGAGTTAGAGTAAGAACGAAAGCAAGTTTTATTCAGGTAGAGGAAAAGAGGCCAGGAAGGACACATGGGGGCTGCCGTGAAAGAAGCAGAGGTGCCCATCCAGGGGGACGTGGGCACCGTGAACCTGCGCACCGTGGTCAGTAGTTCTTGGAGTTTTATGTGTTTTCAGAGGTGGGTTGTTTCTAAGCTTTGTGGCGCCTAATTCTGGCTCTGCCTTATGGTTGGGAGGGGGCCTTGTTCCTAACATGATCCATTCCGGAAGTGTCATGCTGTTTGTCCCCCTCGGGTTCCCCTTCTACTTGAGTCAGTTTTTATTACAGTGATGGGGTCATGAGCTTTGGGGTTGGTCTCTGTTCAGTTTTTCCTTCCTCTCTGAATGACCTGATTTCAGCCAGTCCTTGTTGTTGTTGACTTCTGTGACCACCGCAGGGGTTTCCTGCCATCAACTGTTGCCCTTAATCATGGGTGGAGGAGGGGGCTCTGGTGAGCAGACCTAGTGGCTTGCTGGCCTGTGGTGTCAGCTCCTACTTCCTCATTCCACTCGCCGACATTTTTCCCTAACTTCTTTCTATCCTGCCTCAATAGAGTCGTACTGAGGATATGGTACGAGAGTGTTCAAGGACCACACTACCTGAGTCTTGGGTTGTGCAGTATTTGCATGTCCAGCCTTTCTGCCGCAAACTACCCTCTCTGTTGATGATGTGGTTACGACCCAGAGCGGAGGTTTGAGAAAGGAGGCCATCAGACAGTATGTGCCTGCTAATGAGACACAACTTGCTCTGTCAGAGACACGGGGCAGGGCCTGTTGGCTCCCTCTTTAGCTTGCCTCCTCACCTGATTGTAGCTACGGATTGTATTTTTCTGGCAGAAGACCCAGAGAGCCAGCATGGTTGTCACCGAAGGGCAGTCACTGGGCCACCTAGTCGATTTTGAGTGCCTCGTGTGGCTCAGGTTATTTCATGTGCTGTGAATAGTAGGGGATTCTTTAGTTTTTCTCTTACTTTCTGGGCTCTTATGCTTGGCACACATGCCTGATCTAGGTCTAACACATCCACGTAATTAACTTTTCAATACCCAACACCTCTCATGAATTCTGCCTCCGTCTGCTTACTTACTCATTGTGTAAATCTAACACAGCTACACATACTGCCTGTGTCTGGCAAGCTACTACACATTCACTGCGTATACATAACACATCTCATAAATTTCATACATCCCATTTGTTTATCTTGATCTTCTATAGCATTAATTGAATTTTTCCAAGTAATACAGGAACACCCCCTACAAAATCTCTTGGCAAAACACTTGTCCAGCCTCTCTGATCTCAACCAAGCCAGCCTCCCTGTCCTTGAGGTCTATAACGTCACTGCTTTTTCAAAGACCCAATCAGGGATACTCACCCTCTATGCTTCTGCATCTTCCCCCTCTCCCCTGCGAGCTCCTCCTTATTCAGCATTGCTTAGTAACCTGACTCACCGTACCCCGGCGCAAGGCTGAGCGAACCCCTCTCGTGTGCTCCTGACATTGGTTATTTCCCAGCAACCACCATCAGTTTCTCCCTCCTGTCTGGCTCCCTCCCCGCTGCCCACATAGATCCTGTTTGGATCTCCCCTGTCTTAAACGTCAGCCCCAAATACAAACTAATTCTATCACCTACTCAAGCTGTAGGTAACACTCTAATGCTGTTCATTCACAAACTTGACAAACTGCTCTCTACTCAGCTCCTCAACCTCTTAACCACTTATATACCTGGCTTCCACCCCTAACACACACTACAAAAATTGTTCTTTTAAGGGGAACTGACGACTTCCTAATAGTCGAAACCAATAGCTTTGGGTTGTATTTCCCTTTCAACCTGTTAGTCTTTTCAACTTCCCTGCAGTGTTTGAAGCCTTCAGCTGTGTCAGCCTGCTCTGTCCCTGACCCCTTGTGACAGTGCCTGGCCCTTTCTATCTTCTAGAGGCCTCTCACATTCCTTGGCTTGTGATCTCTTCCTCTGTCTTCAAAGTCAACCAGCCCATTGTGCCTACTCTTTCTTACACTGCCATCTCTCTGGTTCCTCCTCTTCAGCCCTTCCTTTTACCTTAGAAGGACTCTTGTGACACATTGGGCCCACCAGCGTACCCCAGGATAATGTGCCCATCTCAGGGTCAGCTGATCAGCAACCTTCATTTCCCTTTCCTACATGGGGATCAGGATGTAGGTATTCTGGGGGTGTCATTATTTTGCTTACCATAGTGATGTCTTTGTTTCTCATTAATTTTTTCTCTATAATCTCTTCCTTAATCTAATCCATTTCTACAGTTTCAACAATTCGCCCCTTGCCAAAAACCCCCAAGTTCTGTCTGTTGACCCGACTTTTCTTGTGAGCCCCAGTTGCCTCCTGCACCTTCAGTTCACAACTTTATGGTGAAAAATAAAAGGCCTCATCACTGCAACCCAATCCCTCAGGATTAGTTCCTTGTTCCCACTTCTCTATTTCTTCTCCCAGCACCAGGTCACCCCAGCAGGGGTCTAAGATCCTCACGGTGCCTTGTCTCGTTCACTCCCTCGTGTCTCTTCGCTACCCAGGTGCCTACAGTTCATTTTTCAGTGTGTCAGGGGGTGCACCCCTCTGTCTTTTCCTTTCCATTCCCACCATCACCTCCATTTTTCAGGCCTCCCTTTACTCCTTGGACTGTCGCTATTACCTTTCATTTTAGGAGATGGGGGGGGAAATCCGTCTCTGATCCTTTCCTGAGCAATGTGTTTTACGTGTTATTCTCATTTCACCCTGTTATCAACCCAGTAAACAGGAATTAACACCCTTAGTTTATAGATGAGGAAACTGTGGCTAAGAGCAATGAGGTAACTTTCAGAAGGTCATAATCATTCATTCATTCATTGAAATACATTTATTGGGAGCCTATGATATGCCAGGTACTATTTTAGATCCTGGGGGTAATAGCACTGAGTAAACCAACCAAGATCCAAATTCTGAGGAAATTTATGTTAATCTAGAAATAGAAAAGACAGACATTTAAGAAGTGAGCAACCAAAAGAACAAGATTATTGCAGTCTCCTGGTTCTTAGAATTTTCTTCCTCTTCTGAATTCCTAGTGAGCAAACAACAAAATCTCTTTGGACGCACTTAATTCATTCACTCATCATTATACCCAGTTATTTGTGTATATTGCTTTATTCGTCTTACCAGCTCTTTGAGGGCAGAAACATGGTGCATAACAGGAATTTGTTTCAGCTACAGGGCGGTGAGGATGAAGGGAGATGTTGGGGATCATGCTCTGTAAACCACAAAGACATTTTCTCCGGCTCGTTGTCACAAGTGATGCCAGTCATGTTCTTCTCTGGGTGGGTCATTTGAGGACCTAGTTCTTTCTGATGTGAGTAGGATTCCTTTCCCCTGCAATTCCGTTCCTTCCATGTCCCGGTAAAGAAGCAAAACTTAAAGCTATATAAAATTCCTTCCTGCTTTTCCAAACTTCCTAAGGAAAATTTAAAAGATATTGCTGAGGACAATGACTTCCTTGTTCGCCTTTCCTACCCCCAGTAACTTATTTTTTTCCTCAACATTTCATTAAGAATATTTTCAAACGGAAAAGTTTTTAAGTGACTACCTGTTTGTGTACCATTCAGATGGAAGAATTAATGTTTTACTAAATTTGCTTTGTCCCAGCTTTCCATCAACTCGTCCCTCCATCCATCTCATGTATTTGATTAGTTTCAAAGTAAGTTACAGACATTAGTAAGCCTCCGCCTAAATACCTCAGCCTGCATGTCATTAACTAGAGTTCAAAATCCGTTAACCATATCTTTTTTATCCTTTTAAGATAAATTTTACATACAACGGAACGCACAAATCTTAAATATACTATTCAGTGTGTTTTTGTAAGATGTAAACTTGTGTAAGCCAAACCTTTACGAGGTCATATAGCTGTGCCAGAAAGTTCCCGGGGCCCCTCCAGGTCAGTCCACCACCCCAGTAATTCACTTCTGAAACTGTAGACTCAGATGACCTGCAGGTGGGACTTTTTGTCACCGTCTTGACTATCAAAAAAAAACCCTCATTCTGTTGCATTTAATTGCCACAACTGAAAAAATACTTTTCTGGATTTAATGACGCGATAGTTTGCTTGGTGGCAGTAATAGGAACAATAGGTTAATCAGGAAATATCACTATTTTAATTTTCCGTCCTTTACAACATACCCCGGGTTCAGACTTAGGCAGAACTGCACCGCAGCCATGGTTACCGAGCGTGGGTTTTTATTTCAAGACCGGCCTACGTCGGCTCAGTCAGAGGGCCTTCGTTTCTCCAAGCCTACGGGGTCCTTATTTAGCCTTGGCTCCTATGAACACACTCACAAGGTAGGAACCAGAGAGAAAATCTGGGCACTTTTTTTCCTTACTTTGATGCCTTTTTATTGTTGGAAGAGGATTTATGTTCTTGAACAACTTTTTTAGGCGTCGGTTTCCATATTTGGGAAATAACAGTGTATCTCTTGAGGCCCCACCCAAATCTGAGACTCAGTACCTTTTCCAGGAAGGGCGGTTGTCAGGACTTGAGAAGAAAGAGCCTCTGTGTCCGGAGCCCATACTGAGACAGTTCATCAACGCTATTTAGTTCAGAAATAACAAACATTACTGGAGTTTGATCAATTTTCTAGCTTAAATGTTCTCAGAATAGCTGGTTTCTGTTGAAAGTGTTTTGTACTAGCAAATCACAGTTTAAATTGTAACACAAAGTCCTTTCTAATGAATGACTATAAAGGGAAGCTTTGCTTGATGTATTTCTTTTTTTCTTCCTCTTCAATCCTGTTTATACCACTTGAGAAGATGTTCTGACAGGATTTGGAATACAATTGTCAGAAATCTGTTCTCCCCAGCGCCACCTCTGAGTCACTTCCACTATTTATGGAACAGCAACTGTGAAGATTGGGATCATGTTTAAGCCCTTTTTTTTTTTTTAACAGCACATGATAAATGTCTTCAGGAGCTTATATAACATATCCCGGAGCCTCCAGTTTTCAGAAGAGAACAGAGTCCAGGAAGTGGCCTTGCACCGCTTTTGAAAGCATGTCCCTGGGTCTTAAGGTCATAGATTGTCAGGGTAGTAATTTGAGTACAGCCTGAACAGCCTTTGAAGTTAGAGCTGTTCTGTCTTGGAACGTTGGGATTATGCCTTTTACATTAGGCATAAGATTTCCATTTCGTCTTAACTTGCTACCTTGCGAAAGAAGCTTTTACGTTGGCCTACTTTTCCTTGCACATAGTTAGGATTCCAGAACCTTCATCCAGGTGGTTGTATGACAAGGCACACCACACAAACGTCTTTCTCTCTGTCCCTTGTGGATTGCTCAGTGCGGGGGGATGGAAGTTGGGATGAGGATGGGTTGCCTGTTGTTTCCTTTCCTTGGACAGCTTCTCTCCTCTTCTCTTCATCCTGTGTCTAAGAAGACTAAGGATCTAGGCCGGGCTTCTGCACGGAGGGAGCAAACTTTTCTCCTGTTTGAATCTCAAAGAGCAAACATTAACAATACTTAACAACAATAGTTTTTTCTCCTTCCAAACAACAGAGATGTTGTCATACAATTAAAAGCGTATCACCAAATATTCCTCACACAAACTCACTGCTCGTTAAGTCAGCGCTTGATACAAAAACTTGTCAAACATGTAGCCTTCATTCCTCAGGCAAAAAACACTTGTTTTGCTTTATCAGTAGCATAACGAAGACTGTGCGGTTATTAGTAAAAGTTTTTGAGAAGATAAATTAATAAATGTATTAACTTAGCTTAAAAATAATATCCCTGTTGAATTTTTCTAAATTGATGGTTTACATTCAGTCACACTTTTATCAAGTACCATTAAGTACCCAGGGCCAGCTTATTAAGAAACAACGAAACAAATTGCCTGTGGCAACTGAGGAAAATAGATAAGGAAATTTTATTGTTTATTTTCTTAATTTTCTGTTGTTAACTTAGATACAAAAATTTACAGGCCTGATTGTTCCTTTTTATAAGGCCTAAAACCCTAGAAAGGCCGGAAGCAGTTCAGAAATTGGATCCTTCTATCCTCGGAAACATGTATGGTCCAACTTGTATTTCCTTCCATTACTATCTGTAAGTCCAAAATTCTTTCCATTGCTGCGTGTTAAGGACAGTGGTTGGTTTCTAGGATCATTTGTGTTGTGATGGGGTGTCTGTTCAAGTCACAGTATTGGTATATAGATTAGACAGATAGACAGATATACACATACACACACACAAAGCCTTACTTTTTGAAAAACTACGGTTTAGTTTTATTTCCCTAAAATGGATGAATTGTACTGACTTTACTAAGCTTTCCTCCCCACCCCCCAAAAAAAACACTAGGAATAATTTTGTCACTTTATTTCTCTTTGACTTAAAGAGCCAAAAATCAGTGGGGAATCAAAAGAATTACAAAATACTATTTTTTAAGGAATGAAGACCCTTCTTTTAGTTATAAAGTTGACAAACACTTCAGAAACTCAGCACAGAAGACATCCTTTCGGTGTCAGCGTTCAGAATGGGCCATTTTCCCTTTCTCACGTGAAAAGTTCTGAGCTGAGCCTGAAGACCTCATGTTGATAAGCACCATCCGAGCAGCATCTGTGGGCAGGAAGGGTGATGACGGGGGTCAGAAATGTTCAACTGCAACGTCGATTTGTGTCTGTCTCTCTCCCTCTCCCTCCCTGGCCTTTTTCCCTTTAATGAGGACTAGAATGTTTCCACATCAGTTAACTGCCTTCATAAAGCACCAGAAGGTCACACCAGCCCCAGACTGATCCTTTTCTTTGTGCCTATAATATAATTGGCTGATTGTGCCAGTGATGAGCGCGCCCCCTCCCCCAGCCCGGTCCTAGCTCCATGTTTGCAAGCCTCGCTGCTGGTTTCCGAGGAGAGCAGCTCGGCGCGCTGCGCGCTTCCCGGCACAGGCAGAGCCACTGCGCAGGTTGATCTGCGAAACAGCATCCATTTTAATCTGCGGGGAGCCCCTGCCTTCCCAGGGCGTTCTCTCCGCCTGCGGATGCTCCGTGCCTTCCCTCCGCAGCCTCCTCGCTGAGCAGTCCTGCTTTGGGGTCTGCGCCGTAGGATGCACTGAGATGGTACATCAGGACAACTGTTCGTATCAGGTAAGATTTAAAGCCTGATTGTGAGGCCGGCATCCTCTGGGAGGAAAGGCCTTCCTCTTCCAAAGCAGCAGGTTGCCTCTTTCCAGATTTTCAAGGGATTTTGCCATCCTCCACTCCCGGCCTTCATGGCATACAGGATCTGAATTGTAATTAGGGTTTCTGGGAACTAATGGGGCAGAAAACACTGCTTCCGTGGCCTTTAAAGCCTATGGGAAATCCTCCGAGGTGATCTGTGCTTTGCATGTTCTGTATGTCTGCAAATAAGAGGAACTGTTTTGAGCCGTAATTGAATTTCAGGGGCTTCAGAGGAGGAAAATCTGGTCAGAATGTCACATAGATCACATCGAGGAATATGGTAATTGCTCATTGCATGTGAGTTGCTTTGCGTCCAGTTTTTAGGATTGTCTTTAAGGAAATTATGTAAATAGGAAGTAATGGATGATCTTAGAAATTTTCAAAAATCAGCCAGCGTGAACTTGACATTTGAAGTTGCACTTTTATGTCTTCCCAAACTTATTTTTATTAATATATTATTCTAAATGGTTAGTAAATAAGAATTAAAGTACCAACCAACATGCATAAAAAACTCCAAATAGAAAATATTTTAGAATACATATTCATCTCTATGCTAATTTGCTGTCTGGAGTTTTGAATTAAACACTGAGCTGATTTCAAAAGACCAGTTCTAGAGTGTTAATAACTCTTTCCTGCGATTTCCACTGTCGAGGCAACATTGGAAGTATCTTCATTGTAAACAGGCAGCGAGTATGTTCTGAGAAACTGCTGCTTGCAGCAGCAGGCATGGCTAGTCCAAGTCCTGGATAGTTCATATTGGGGTATTACTCAACTGACTGAGTTTAGAAGCTCTGAGAAACCAATTCTCTAACTTAACAATGCCTCTTCCTTGTGTGAGGTAGGTTACCTGAGACAAGCAGGTGTTTCTCCTCAGGTCAGATTTCACAGTGGTAAACGTATGCAGGCAGAATAATAACATTTCTCAAGACCGAAGGCAGTGGTTTCTAAGGTAAGTAGAATGTGCCTGTGTAGTGTATTTACACTTTTTTCTCTGCTTAATAATTGCAATTTCATCATTGTAGGCTTGTCTTACAGGATTGCATTTTATAGTACGTTTAGGTCTGTAGATCCCAAATATCGAGATTTGTGCTTCACAGAAATTCTTCCCAAGAGAAAGGGGTCAGGATTAGGAGGGAACAACTGAAAACTCACTCTCACGTAACACAGAGCTCGGGAGTGAAGCATGTCGACGTCTCTGCAGAGCCAAGCCCGCTCCTGGCACGGCTCCAGACGATTAAATGACTGTCATAATTAAGATAATTTTTCTTCTCTCTTTTCAGGGAAACTATGTAATTTAATTTTCGAAAGGCAAGGTCCTCCAAGATTATTTCCTATATTTTTTCATTAGGTTGAACATGAAGTCACCATTTTTATAGGTCAAAAATTGGTCAAATGTCAGCAATTTCATCCGGAGGGGAGGGATTTTGTTAGCCTACTGCCTTTTCCAAAGGAAGACAAATTGAATTTATTTTATATAAACTACAACATGTAATGCTGTCATTGTGTGCTTAATAGTTCTGAAGTATTTGTGACCTGTTTTCACAATAAAACTAAGTGTATCAGGCACGTAATCATAGTCGATAGATTCTGCATCTCCATGGGTTTTGTGTAGAACTACCTTTATCTGTATATTCTTTTGAAAATCTCTCCCTTTATCCACAGCTCAGCAAAAACAAAACATTGACCTGGAAACTGAGTCTCAGTCCCACTTAGACACCTTACTTTTAGAAACCCAGCTGACGCCACATGAGGCTGAATTCAGAAAGGACAGTCTCTCTAAGACCTTGGCCTGATGTTATCATAGTCACTCGGATATAGTGACAGTCTGATGTTTTTCAGAAACTTCCCCTTTTTGGATGCGGGCATATTAGCATCATTAGTGAATAGATAGAATTTATCTGTAGGACTGATGCTTTCCTCATAAATGTATACCAACATTTCTTAATGGAGAGTCCATGAATGGGGCTTCAGGGGCCATTCCCCCCAAAATTGCCTGCTCACTTTGGTGCATATCTAGATGTATGTTATTATCATCATCATCATCGTTACGGCAATAATCGCTTCCTAATTGGTCTTGCCACTCCTGCCCTTGAACAATCTTTTAAAACCTAAGTCAGAGCATGTGACCCCTCTCAAAATTCTCTGCAGAATAAAAGGCTGGGCCTCCCAGGGCCCTGTTTCCTCTTGGACTCCTCTCCCACATTCCTCTTCCCTCCACTCTCCTCCCACCAGCTGTCCTATCCCTTCTACCTGACATATGCTTCCCTGCATAGGGTTGCCAGCTTTAGCAAATAATCCACAGTGTTTGAGACATGCTTATACTGAAAAATTGTGCACTGTTTGTCAGACATTCACATGCGCCCGGGCTCCCTGTGAGTACCCCCCACGGCTTATTCTCACCGTCTTCAGATCTTCGCTCACGTGTTACCTTCTTGAGGAGGCCTTCACTAGACTTACCATGTCAACTGCCAGCTCCCCAGTTCTATCCCAGTATTTCTCTCACACTTCTGTAACTCACTTTTGTACTTGGCATTCATTACCGTCTCTCAGAGTACACATTGACGTGTGTGTTTTCTGTCTCCCTCGCTCCACGTAAGATCCAGGAGGGCAGGGATTTTCATATTTGTGGCCATCAGCTTTCCCAGTGCTTAGGAAAAAACCCTCAAGTAATCTGGATGGATATGCCTACTCTATAAAGTACTGTAGCATTGTCGTGGTTTCTTATGTTTTAATAGCCACTGGGGTGACTTTCACTGACATGCTCCCTTCCCCCCACACCCACCATTAACCTGCAGGTTTTCCCTGTGGGTCACATGATCCCCTTATTTCTTCTTACTTTTCTCATCCGCGAAGTGGGACTTTTCCTAGTTGACACCCTGGCGTGGGAGTTGGCGGGTCCCCCTGCTGGAGGCCACCTTTCTGCGTGAACAAATCGGTCACCGCAAATTAGGAGCTCCTTCCTCCTTCTGGTGCCCAGCAGGGGCTGGGTGAAGATTGTGAAGCAGCCCAGGGGCACCACACCCCACTTCCTTTCTCAAGTATTGCTGCTGATAGAGGGAACTGGAAATGATTCTGGTATATTGCTTTTCCAAATAGATGATTTTTTTTGGAAAAGAGAGTTTCACTGTGACCAAGAGGATAGCCTCTGTTGCAGGTGTCTTGCACGCCCTGAGCTGAGAGCAGCGTACTCCACGGAGGGGTGGGGTGATCAGAGAGATTCTCAGGCAGAAGCTGTGGCGGTGGTTTTGTTTCTAAAGGGTCTCACGCAGTCATCATCTTCGTGTACTTTTCTCTCAGGATTTACATTAGCAAAGAGGTTACTGAGGCGTGTGTTGTCATTTTCAGGGGTAGCCGTGTTGAAAGCTGGAGCTGTCGACCTCCATTTTCCAGGCTTGGGAGGAACCCTCCTCAGGAGAGAACCCTGCCCACAGCTTCAGGCCTGGCCGCCTTCGAGAGGCCACATTTTTATCCTCGGGTAGGAAGCTTGGAGATACTGTTAACTCGACAGCACAAGTTTAGGTCAGAGGGTCCATTTTGCTTCAAAGCTCCCAAATATTTCCCCCTCTTTCCCAGCAGTTGGTTTTTTCTGGGTTCATGTGTGTATAAAAACAACGACAGGCTTTCATCCCTTTTGGTCTGTCGCTGAAATTCTCTGAATGACCACCCCCGATACAGATCACGCCCTCACATTCTTTGCTATGGTGGGAATGGAGACTAGAAAGAAAACAAAGTAAAATGATAGGTGAATGACTCTCGTCTCTTTCCTCTCTTGGGAGCTTAAAGAGACTCTTCTTCAGACGCACACCAGGTCTGGAGTAAACACGGCAGGAATCTATAATGTGTCCGCATTTTCATAGGGTCCTGCCCACCCCGCTTGGCATGGCCTTTGAGACCTCTCCATGACCTGACCCCTGGGCAGAAACTCCCCTCCCTCCAGATGCCACACTCCTGCCCCGCGTTGCTGTCACTTCTTTGTCTCTGCTTTGGTACCTCACCCTGGAATGTCTCCACCTCACGCTCCACCTACTTCAACCTGTTTCAGGCTGATGCAGCTTTCAAGCTCAAATGTCACCTTCGTCAGGAAACTTTCCCCTGCCATCCCTGGTCAAAAGTCCTCAGTGCACTTTGGGCTTACCTTGGTCAGAACCCGTTCCCAGCTGGTGAAGTATAAGTCTGTCTCCCCCATTAGACAACAGGCTTCCTGAAGGCAAGAGGCCCCTTTTTACATCTGGCCCTACACATGGAGTATGTGTTCCATAAACGCTTGTTGGACCGAATTGCATTTTCTGCAGTTGGTGATGCTCCGAGTTCCTAGGATCAGGATTTCCCATCATAATACTTGAGAGAAGCTCAGATCTGTGCATTGCAACAGGGAGTTGGTGAATATGCCCCAGCAGCCCAGGTACCTAGCCTGGGAGCCTCTTGGCCAGTTGCCAGCATTTCAAACATCCCATCTGCCAAAATGGGGGTGGGGGACATAGTGCAAGGAATAAAATGAATCAGACAGCCCCAGACAGCCCAGCCTTCCCACAGGCAATGATTAAAAGTATACCTCTGTACATACTAATCCTTCACCCATGAACTTTCCTAAGGTGAACCTCATGGTCTGTCCCCAAGCACTTTTTCAAAATACCTGTGGTAGGCTGAGGCAAGCACTGTATCCAAGCTGCCTTTCTTAATCTATTGAATTTCGCAAAGTTATAATAAATCTTTTTACCATACAGAGGTAGTGTAACTGCCTCCTGAAACAACAACTTTTTCTTGGGCA
The DNA here is from genome assembly GCA_007922815.1 of Macrotus californicus. Classification (NCBI taxonomy): domain Eukaryota; kingdom Metazoa; phylum Chordata; class Mammalia; order Chiroptera; family Phyllostomidae; genus Macrotus; species Macrotus californicus. Next base: position 23,760 of record VMDR010007242.1, on the reverse strand, counting down.
AAATGTTTCAGCCTAATGAAAGTGTCATACCCAGCACATAAAATAAACGGTGGCCAATGTTGGTCTGAAATAATAGGAAGTATATCGATTTAAGTAGTACATCAACACATTTTGAAGAAAGTAGTAAACAGCCTTCATGCCAGATTCCAGTGGGTTATTTAATGGTTAACAAAGGAGAGGAAATATATCCTATCCCTATTGACGCCAGGCCAAGTGAGGGTTCATTTCCCAACCTTCTTCCTGTGAATGAGAAAACAAGGTATCAAATTTGAATTCATTTAAGATTCCACCTAATTTAAGCCGGTTTCACCCACAGCAGGGAAAAATACACTGACTTGTTGGAAAAGGGAATTTCAAAGTGTTTTAGTGCACTATTTGATCCAGGCTTTTAAATTTAAATTTATTGAAACAATTTTCTGTCTTCTTCTCTCAATTTTTTCTACTGGAAACATTTTTTTCCCATAGTCAGTAGTGCAAAGAAATGCTTTGTTTTTGTTGTTTTGCCTGGTTATAGTTGTGTTTTGCCTGGTTGAGATACAGTGTGTCTTTCTGAAGAGGCAGTAACATAACTATCACCTTAAAAATTAAGAACGTAATTCTGGATATATAATTCTGCACTTGTTTCTAGCCAAGAAAGATATCTAAAAATCTAATTTATATGCTTTAACACAAAGGAAGAATAGCGACAAGGGCCCAAATGAACACAAACAAAAAAAATCTCAACAGAGCTACATTACAGACCTGGTCTGAAATAACAGTTTAGCAGAAGCACAGACATTTCTATTTAAAGAAGCACTTGGTGCCTCAAACACCATCATTCAGACACTAAGTGGCTTTAAGAAATAAATATGCAACACCTATTTTAAGCCAAACATCTCGTATTTTCTCATGGAAGGAAGGTAGTGTTGGGGGCAGGACAGGAAATAGAAACACCTCTCTGGTGCATACAGTGTATTCGTGATTTTCGGAGAGCAGAGACCCCACACTCACACACACACACACACACACACACACACACACACACACACAATCTTGGATAACTAATCACGGTTTCACAAGAAGAAGCTCAATATTAATACAGCCATACCCTATTACTTATTTATATCCTCTCTGCCAAGGAAAAATTTGAAATCTTGGTGTACTTAGTATTCTCCTGTGCACTAACTAGAAGCATCAGAAATTACCAAGCTTCCTGAAATAGAAAGTTCTTGGACAAAACTGCTTTAATTGAGAGAAAACAACTATGAAAAAGGCCTAATGACAGTTGGCATAGAAGAGCCATTAATGGGGAAGAAATGCTAAGAACTCAGAGACATGTAGTGTGGATGTCGATGCTGGTCCCATTTGGAAGCTCTGCCGTGGCCACCAAGGTAACCAGCTGAGTTTCTTGTACTCAGGTTTTCAGTCGGGCAGAAAGATTTACGTCTGTGGCCTCAGTTTTTTTTTTGATAGGGGTGAATGTTTGGCACTCTGTCTACTCCCAACATGCCCACCTCCTCTACCCCACACTCCCAAAGCCATTATTTTAATTTTCTAACATGCACTAAGAAGTACACCGAAATATCGCCTGCATATTTTCATGGCATATCTAGCTATCCGAGTACCTTAATATAAAAGCAAAGCAAATTTAAATGGACTTTGCACAGAAGAAAAAAATAGTTAATTTTCACAAAGATTAACACTCAAGTGTCAGTTTGTTTAGCGGAGACCACAGGGTACTGGAGGGTTAGGATGGACAAGAGTTCCCATCTACGAACCGGGAAGTCTTCTGACAATGCACAAGTAATTTCCCAGTAATGTGCTGAGTGATCTCAGAGTCAATAATTTCCACCAGTGCTCGATAATGATCGTTTAAAAGCATTAGCTCACATGATCAATACACCTTGCAGTTCAGGTCAGGGCTTGACGGGAAACTGGGAAACTGAAGCTCGCGGTTCTAGTCCTTGAATTTCAAGGCCGGGCAGAGGGGGTGGAGGTGGGTGGGCAGAGAAGGGGCCCTTTCAACCTCAGGGATTCTGAGTGGCTATTTTCTACAGGGTGGAGAGCATTAGTATCGGGCCGGCGTTAAGCCAGCACAGTTCGTTCTGGAGAGGGTGGCAGGGAAGAAGGAAGCAGAGAAAACTGTAGAAAGGACGTGAGCGGCTCCCACCCACCCCCACCCCATGTGCAGAGCTCCCGCAACCCTACCACGCATTCAGTTCAGCCCATCTCCAGTGCCGTGTTTGTGCTTTTCCTTTCCTGTATCCATTTGTTTCCTTTCTTGTATCCATTTGTTTCCTTTCCTGTATCCATTTGGACCTCTTAGAAGTGACGTTAATGACAGTGTTGATCCCAAACATCTGAAGTCAGGATCTGACCACCAAACCCAAAAATATATGATCTAAAATAGAAGGCTAATGGCTTATGATGAATGATTTCCAAAGTCTGGAGCTGTGCTTCTAAAATTGAAGGTGCATTCCAAAATCCTAGAGCTCTTTTAAAAATGCGTTTTCCGACTCGGGAGGGCTGGGGTGGGACCTCAGAGTTTTAGTTTCCGATAAGCTCCCAGGTAGTGTGTGTGCTCTCATCAGAGGGTAGCAAAACTCGGGAATATACATCAAAGATCAGGCAGTATGATAGGAAGTTATCTGCTACTTTAAGCTGATACAAGCCCTCCAGGCTGCGGTGCTGCAGCTCCTTCTGGAAGGGGTCTGGGCGATGAACCTGTCTGTGCCAAGCACTCTTCAGGGAGAGGCGCAGAAATTCATCTCCACTGGGGCCCCTGCAGGCTTGTGCGTCCATGTGTCAGGAGGGGGTGTCCTCTCACTGGTTTCTATATAGTGCTCATTAGAGAATCACTTAGGACAAGAAAGGGCGTAGCAGGTGGAGAAGCATGGTGTTAGCTGTCTTAGTACTGTCCTCGCTGCTGTTGTTCGGCCGGGAGATCTCATCTTGGATTTTGAGGTGCCCTACTCCACAAGATAACATGTTATTAAAGTGTGTGTGTGTGTGTATATCTACAGTCAATCTATCGTTACTATATATTAATTTAAATGTGTGTACATATACATAGTTAATAACGAGAGCTCAGTCATCCTAACTGTATACTTAAGCGCACCCTGTTAAAAATTAAAGTAAAACGATGGTAATTAGGCTTACAGTGTATGTATCTTACTAAGTTGTATAATCTCTAAATGTTTAAAATTTCATCTACATGAGCTCTTGACTGTAGATTGCTAAGTGGACCAGGATGCTAACCAAGGCCAGGGACTGAAATTCATGGTACCTCCCCCCTCTTTCAACCAGAGCAGACCCAGTTTTAACTTTGAAAATTTGGGGTGAAAAGCAGTAATATGAACTACTAATATTTCCTACCATGAACAGCATTTAGAGGAAGTGTTTTAAGCAACACGTACAGTTCTCCTGTGTTCATGTATTTATCCAACAGCTCTTCACCATGCCTTCAGGTATGTGAGGCATTGTCTGGATGCTGCAGGGAAGGCACTGTGGAAAACGCAAACCCTCGCCCCCCTAGAATGAGCCTTGAAACGGTGCAGTGGTAGGGAAGAAGCTGCAGGGGCACTGAAAACTCCGTGGTAAACTAGAAAAGAAGATTGACTGTGCAGCGTGTTAGGTCATGATTATCGGCGAAGGAGCTCTCACGTCGTCTCCTGAGGCCTAACGGGCAGGGGACAGTGGTGCTACATGCTGGGTGTTCCAGATGTGCAATTTAAATTCAGTATGTGATATTGTCAGAGGAGCGCTGCCGGAATCCTCTCTGCATGGCGTCCTAATTTGTAAAAGCTGCGCCTGATTATTTTAGTGTGTGCAACTGTTCCTTACCAAGGCCGCGGTGGGAGGTGATCTGGCACGCCCATGTATTGATGGAGTGTGGGCCACAGAAGCAGGGGCCCAGGTTCAAGCTCTGGCCTGACTGTGCGCAAGCAGCCACACTCTGGGCAAGTTACTTCACCTCACTGAGCCCTCACTCAGCTGTAAAATGCAACTGATAATAGTATCTACTCCAAGGGGTTACTCTGAGGATCGAAGACATGTGTAGGGCCCGAGTGCAGAGTGCCTGGCACCTGAGATGTATGCTTCCTTCCTTTTAAGTAACCACCTTAGGCAGGATTTAATGTACCCAGGATCCTTCACGGGAGACACGCTTCATGCTAACCCACAGCTTTAGCCTTGGTTAATTCTCCAGTGTTGGGAACAAACGCCCTCATTGGGAGCGGTGCCCGGAAGTGACTCCCAGCCCTGGCAGGGGCTTGGGGTCCCTTGCCTGCAGACAGTGGGAACCTGGCTTAGCGCGAAGGTCCTGGGGTCTGGAAGAGAGTAAGACAAGGTGTATCTCCGCTGAGGAGAAGCCCTGCCCAAGTGCAAGTGTGGCTCACGAAACACAACTTGAATCGATAAGTCATTCCCTCGGGAACGGAGGTGGTGGGAGTGTCACGGGGTGGAGTTCAAGGAGGATTTAGATTTGGGTCAGGAGCTGCAAAGGAAAGGATTTGCTTTGCAAAAGGGGGACTATACTCAACTGTGTTGGGACACATACCAGCCACAAGTCTTAAACAAACTGACTTTAAAAAAATTGTGGAGAAAAATGACAGCAGAATTTTAGCATGTCAGGTTCAGATGCCAAAAGGCTACTTTGAATGGCATTTTTGCTTTATTAGTGTGTCCTTAACAGCATTGAACTTGGTCAGGAGTTCATATTGGAAAACATACTAACTAGTACATCTGCTGCTTTCTGTCCGAGCGTGTCAGAGTGTGAGATGGCCATGTCGGACAGAGGCTGGCCCTGTGAGTTCTCTAGCTCACTTCTCCTACAAACAGGAACTTCATTTTTATTTAAATAAATAGTGGGTGATGGGTGTGTGCGTGTTGTTTGTCTGCTTTTGCACCCAAACATCCTCCAGCTGTGGGCCTTTGCCTTCTCCGTATGTAAAGCCAGTTAAACAAAACCAAAAGCCCTGGGAAAAGGGTAAAGAGGGCAACAGAAAGGAACGTTGTCTTTTGTGGAAAAGCCCGCCACTGGCTGAATTTTAAAGAAAAGCTGATGGATCTTTTTCTCCTGACTGTATTGATAGAACAAAAGCGCTGATCCTGGGGTGGAGGGAAATAAATTTCAGTTTGTGCTGGGGCTTCTATCACAAGATCAGACATTGACATCTGATTCTAAGAAATGATAGGTTAGGGGGAAAAGAAAAAAGCAAACATCTGTCTTACAGGTTGGCCTTTAAATATACTGTTTTCATTTTGTCATGGGACACCCGGCTTTTAACTCACTGGTAAAGTCTGTGAGCCTGGGATTTTGCATCTATTTTTATCCCATCCACTCTGCCCTGGGTTCAGAATGAGGTTGCTGGTTTCCTCACAGAGCTCCTAGCCACAGTCAGCCCTGACCTGGGGAGCTGGTGAGTGGGATCAGCTCTTCCTTGACTGGGGACAGGAAAGGTGCCGTGGAGAGGAACCCAGGGAGGATCGTTCAGGGGAAGGTGCCAGCACATGGTAGGGAGGCCGGACCTGCACCAAACCGAGTGTCGGTGCAGGGTGAGCCTCAGACAGCAGCAGCTGCCCCGTGCCAGAGCACAGGACAGACCAGGGAGGCCAGGCAGGGCGGCGTCTCGGAGACAGCAGGGCAAGGGCACGCACAGCCGGGCACAGACTCTTAGCTGCCTCTTCACGTCAGCATGAGCAGTGATCAGGGTACTGAGCCACTGGTACACCAGCCTATCAGAATTCGTGAGAGGTTCTTTCTCAAGTGAAATTCTAAAGAGTTAAAGGATGAATTTGGACAGTGATGGAATGGATGACATCATCAGTCAAGAATCCCCATTGGACATGGAGGGGAATTATAAAAAGGTAAGGGGGGAGAGTTCTTTTGTTTGTGAACAATTGGACCATTTTTCTGACTGGGGGAAAGATCACCCTTGAGAAGTGGCCAAATTCCACACTCAGTGGCCATAATATGTTCAGGAAAGCTGAAATGCACAGAATTGAATACATTAAGCTGGGAGAGTTCCCCTTTCTGCTGTTCCCAGCTTGTATTCATTAGTATATTTTAGCAGTAACTGGAATACACATGTTGTTATTCTGAAGTTGAAAAATTCTCTTATACATGTAGTTGCTAGGCAGGCTTTTTATGGAAAGGAAGAATTTTTGAAATTATTGACGTGTTAACAGTTCACCCGCAATTAAAAATTCCTAGACTGTTTAACCTATCTTTCTAATTTTGACTTTTTTAACCATGAAAAATACTAAGTTTTACTAAGAGAAGTGTGGGGTTTTAAAACATTGATATAGTATCTACTAATTCCCTGCTTGGCTTTTCTTTTGAAAGTCAGTAAATATATTTTTGGAATGTTTTGTGTGGTGATTGTCTGGTAATAAGAGACCCAAGTAAAAGTAGCTGCAGTTATACGGGTGAGGTCATGAAATTAAACTACAAGTGTATACTTGTCTGCCCACAGAAGGCTAAACACATACTATGCCCTCCCCCTTATTATCGTCCCTAAGTCAGATGTAGGTCACAGCACAGCGCAGCAGGAGGAACAAGGGTCCTTCTGCACACCACAGACCTGGAGAGTAAAACCTCTCTTGCTTCAGGAGGCAAGCATCAGTTATCAAGACTCCTGAAACAGTAAAGCTTGGTGCCAAATTTTTGATTTGATCAAATGTGTCACAAACTTTTCTCCCCCAGAGTGAGATACAGAAAGAAGCTTCTATCGTGTTAGATTCTCACATCTAATGCTATAAAATATGACAATCTGTGTCTTAGATGCATAACTGTGCGTGCATAGAGGGGCTGTTTTAAGTATATACTGTATTTCTCAGAACAGTCCACAATAATTTGTTCTTTCTCCAGAAACTGAAGTTTAAACATGTAAAAGAGATTTAAACAACCTGCTGTTGTGCCCTGCCTGTGTTGTTGTCCCTTGCAATCCCCAAAGAGGGAATGAGCACTCGAGGTGACAAGTGTCCTGAAACCCTAACACCTCTCAGCTGTCCCCTCCTCCCGGAAGTGGGTGTGCAAAAGACACTGGGACACTCAGCAGTCAGAGTCAGTCACGTACCCAGCCCAGAAGAACAAGCTCACAGTTCTCCTTGCTAGTTCAGTGCCAAAGGCGGTCACTCCGTTTCCCGGGTAGGAAAGTGTGGGTCAGTCTGCACTGGGAAAAATGAAAGACATACCACTTCTCATGCAATAACAATAAAGTGACGACCACTGGAGTTTTACTTACACCACACAGAACCTGAGAGAGCCCAGATGCCCAGAATGAGTGAGCGATGATACGTGGCAACCTGATACAGCACTGACGGAAGCCACGGACTTGAAAGGCTCCAGTAGCTTTAAAACACCACCAACAACAGTACAGAGACGCATGGTGTGACCCATTATCTAACTGAGGCAGCGGAATGTGCTTTCGGGAGACACTGTGTCTGCTAGGTCCACACGAAGACCACTAGATGAGACCTCGGGATGACTGGGCTGCCAGAGGTCACTTCATGTTGTCCTGGACCCTCGCCGTGAGAGTGGTTCTCTTGTCCTTTCAGCGTGTTAACTGCCTTCTCTGGCAAATGCTTTCAAATGTATGCGTATCACGTTTACTATGAAGGCTTTATTATGCTAAAAATACTAGTCATTTCCTTAAGAACAACTAGGGACACAGGGCAACATATGCTTTCTTCAAAATACAAAGGACCGGAAGTGCCTAGTATAAAAATCGCTTTTCCTAATCAGAGTCATCTCCTTCTAAGTTTCGTCCTCCAGTGTTTTCATTTCACTCTTGGGTTGACTAAGTAGTAAATTAAGTGAAATGCCATAAAGCATAGTCTGCATCTTCTTTTGACCTTGTACCCATCAAGTATAATGTTTTTCAGCCCATGCCTCTAATGTACGTATATTTTGTTCATAAGTTTCATGCACATTATCACTGTAAAAAATATATTATGTATGCATAAAACATATACACAAATAGATATTTTTAAGTAAATGTTTAAAATACAAAAAGTTTTAATAATTTCTCTTTCACCTCCTCTATGAGTTCAGTTGTCAAAAGCAATTGGGAAATTGGCATACCCCTGCCTAGATACGACAGAATTCCCTATACCAGTTGTACTAATAAATACCATGTCGGTATAGGGATTGTTTTACAAGGTTGTTACGAAGTCAGGCAGCCTTTAGGGAAAAGAACACTTTCCAATAACGAAAATTAGATTCCACCCGAGCAAAGAAAGGAAAAGAGTATGCATCTGTCCCTTTTCCTTGGGGAAGACCCTGATGGAAAGAAAGATGCCTCATTAAGGACTGCTGGTTAATTCAGTAGTAGTAACACTGAGCTCAACAGAACTCAGACCTTAGTATTTAGGAAGGAAAGCCCGCACGTTGGCAGATTGTGAGGTGTGTATGTTCAGTCTGTCATCGCCTTGCCTTGCCCTGAGCAACCTCTGACCCTCTGGTAAAGACCCACACACCTGAGTATCTTTAGGACCAAGCACTGAGCAAGTCAACACCCTGATCTCTCCATCCATCACTTAACAAGTGCCCTCTGATGTCCCTGGCATTTCGTTCAGGGCCAGGGTCATGGAAGGGAGACTGGACTTCCCTCAAGGAGCTTACAGTCTGAATGGCAAAGGGGTGGGGGGTGGGCCACACAGACAAATAAGTTGATGTGGATGGTGCTGCCTAGAAAAATGTTCAGACAGCTCATGTGAACCTAGAAAACATGCAGCCTGTGTCATCGCAGAGCCTGGAAAGTGGACTGGTGGAGAGTGAGAAAGGAAGTCAAGAACATTTACCATAGAATTCAGCAGAACCTGGCTCCCACAGTGTCCCAGAGCAGAGCAAACCCAGGGGAGCGGGTCTTGTCCTCTGCTCCCAGGCTGCTCCTTGCAGAGAAAGGAGCTGCAGACAGGCCGTTTGTGGTCGGGGATGGGAAGGCCTTGCTTTGTTCTTCCAAGGTGCTATCTCCAGTGTTGTGCATCCAATTATCGTGAAAGATTAGGGAGGAGCCCATGAAAAAAATGGAAAGGCTGGAAGGAACAATATTTAAAGTGAAGCCACAGCTGCGCTTCATGTTTTTTTAAAAAGGTGAATGGGGATGACTGCTTGAGATAAACTGCAATAAACAGGAACACAGAATACCAGCTGCCATTCCAGACAAGAGCTCTGCCCTCCCCACTCAATTACCAAGGAAAAGCAGCCGCCGGCCCCGGTTAACCCTCTCGTCCTCCTGCCTGTGAGGGCCGAATGCGCTGGCCGGGCTCCATTAGGTTGCTGAGCCCGGGAGCCTGGCCCCACTTTGGCCACCTGGGGACAGTCTCTTCTGCTTTCTGGGCCAGGGTCTCCTTTTCTTCCAAGGGGGGGTTGGGTCTGCCTGATCACAGATGACAGAAACGTAAGGCATGGTCAGGGAATGGGTTCCAAGTAACTGGATTTTCTGGGTGTATGGTGTATGAGTTATGTCTCAATGAAAGAAAATAAACCACACACCTACAAAAAATGTGTGTGCTTTATTTTTCCATTGAAATATATTTCGTACACCATAATGTATGAGATAAAATTCACATACCATAAAATTCACCATTTCAAATTTTGATGAGTTTCAGTGTATTCATGAGGTTGTACAAACAACTATGGTAATTCCAGGATGTTTTCATTGCCCCCAAAGCAACACAGTATCTCTCTGCAGTTACTCGCAATTCTCCCCTCCCCGCACAATCCTTCATCTGTTTCCTGTCTTTACGGATTTGCCTGTTCTGGGTATTTCTGGCCATCTTTAGTCCCGTCTCCACTCTTCTCACCAGCTTACCCCGCCCCTCTCTTTAATATTAACAGCCTCCCTTTAATAAGTTTCTTGCTGGGCCAGGTACCATGCCAACTATTTTCCATATAGCATTGCATCTAATCCTTAGTACAACCTAAAAGATAGGTAGTATCATCCTCTTTTTCAGAAAAAGGAACTGGGGCTTAAAGAGTTTTTGTAACTTGCACTAGGAAGTATCAGAGTCAGGATGTGAACTTGAGTCTTCTTGACCCCAATTTCCCTGCCCCGGCCTCCCACTTTCCTGTCTGGTCACGTGACTGTGACCAGCTGTCCTAGGTCCTGTGTCCACCCTGACGTGGGGAATTGGAGGCACCAGGTTCTGGCAGTTGATGGAGGTTGGGCTGTTCATGCCCATGCAGGAGGCATTTACACTGTTGTGTTCTGGCTGTGACACTGAATGACTGTGATAGTTTTGCAGACCTTTGAGATGGCACCCGTTAAAAATAGAGCTCCCAGATCAGTGTGCTGTGTGGGAAAGCAGTCTCCGTAGGCAGTCATTTGAGAACCAGAAAGAGCCCCAGACGCTCCCCACAGTTCACGTTTGGGACATGCCACTCACGAGGAAGGAAAACTTTAGTTTTCACCGATGTCCCTTTAGGATTGGATGTGGCAGTCCTCTTTGTGGATGGCACCTTGGGCTCCTTGACCTTCACCAAGTTCCCATTCAGCCAGTAAGGGGCTACTGAAACTTCAGCCCTAGGTTAGATGTTTGTTAAATGCCTTTGCTCTGGTCCTTAACAGTTGGAGTGTTCAAGTCTTAGGGGCTCTGTACAACAGCACTTCTCTCTGCCTGCCTCCATGTACATCACCTGGGGCGTGAGGACAGGGAATGCAGTCAAGAGGCAAAACCATCCTCAGGGGTAACTAGTAACTAAGCAAACCTCCATTCTCTGGACTGGTGTCCCAGCACATGTGATGTTGGCCAGTTCTCAAGTAAAACATATTCTAGAGTCTTTTCCCTTGGGTGCTTGTCCTGGACTTTAGGTGTGCAAGACCAGGTCTCCCATGAGCACTGATGCCGAGCAAGTTCTCAGCATTGCCCAACAGTCCAGCCCAACACTGAGCCCAGAGGACTTGATTAGGCACATTGGTCCAAGGATACAAAGTTAAAAGATTTCAACAGCCTTTCAGAAAGCCTTTCTGGACTGGTTAGTGTGTCTGAAGTGGGAACCATCAGAAATGCAAACTGAAAAGCCGGTGTCCAGACTTAATATCCATTAAGCGATAGAATGGAAAGATTCTGGGTTCTCTAACTTGTATGTCCACTAATCATCAAAATCTTAGCAGGGGATAAAATAAGATGCAAGAACTTGAAATAAGCACCGTACAAATAGTTAATACTTGGGCCATTCAAAAGCGTATGATTTATTTTCCTACAAAAATGCTGTTTATATATTTTGATCTTGTGACAAACCCATGGTTGTTTCTGTGAGAAAATAATTAGAAAGTACCACTGGTATATTTAGGTTTTCCTTTTTGTTTTAAAGAAAATTAAGAAAATTTGCCTAATGAACAAATACATTGCGTACTTCTGGGTCCTGGCATTTAAAAGGTCTTTTCCACAGCAGAATGCTGCCTCTGACGTTAGAGGAGAGCCATCTTTCTTCCAGGCTGGGCAGAGACGTCAGAGTGACCACCGTTTTCCCGAAGGAAGAGCACTTCTCCACAGGGAGCTCAGAATCCCAGTCACATTCCCCGGCGGATGCTGCTAATCGCGATGGTGCCAGATATCACTAGGCAATAGATTGCACTGAAGCCAGGGGATCATTAATTGCTTCAAAACAGGCATCCTGGCAAAGCCTTGGCAGAGGCCAGACGGCTGCAAGTGAAATCCACCTGGATGCAGTCTGGCCATTCCACATGGAAGAGATTCGGGCTCAGTTCAAGAAGAACCAACTCTGTTTAGTCCAGCACTTGATCTGTTCAGCCGGTCGAAACCTTGGCTCTCCCAGTGTCTGAACCAGCAGCATCTGGGAACTTGTGCGAAATGCACTCTCTCAGCCCTACCCCAGACCTTCCTTCCAAATTAGAAAAATAGTTCATGTTGTTGCACAAGCCCTCCAGTGATTCTCATGAATAATCAAGTTTGAGAGCTATTGGTTTAAAAAATGTGTGACAGGGAGGGCGCCACTTGGTGTGCGTGCCCACCTGTGCACTTCTCTTGGCACACCTGTGTCACAGCAACCTTCTGGCTCCCTGAGTCCCTGCATGGGAGACCAGGGTATTCATCAGCTTCTGGAATAATGTGGCCCCAGCCCTTAGGAAGTTTTCCTCAATGGCACACTGTTCCCCATTGGTGGAAAGTGTGGCCCCTGGTCATTCATATGCACCCTGATGTGTGAGAATTTAGGTAACCAGGTAACAATTTAGCAGTGTGGACAGGAGAGTGCTAGCAGTGCTATCTCCCAGGATTAGTAGTGAACTGAGTCCTGAGACAGTTAGCATTATAAAGCAAGTACATCCAGTAACCAGTAAAAGGAAGAAACAGATGGAGCTGGGGAGGAGGGGAAGATGAACACAGGGCAGGGATGGAAGACGGGAAATTTGGGGGATGCGGTCTCCTTTCTCCTACTCCCCTTCCCCACACCAAATCCCATCCAGGCCCAGGGCATTGTAGTTCCAAAGCTCACCTCTGCCTTCAGTCCCACAGCACTTCTGTGCAGTGTGAGTCCCTTGGGACCCTGATTCTCTAGGCCAAGCTTCTTTACGCGTCTTCCCCTCCGTTGGGGAGTTTAAGAACTCCCTTCCTCTTGGTCAGACAGGCCCTTTCCGGCTGCATGGGTTTCATCATCTGTGCAGCAGCCGGAAGGAAGCAGCTGTTTGCAGTGTCCTGCGCCCCAGCTGGCTTTAGGTTTAGGTTTAGGTTTAGGATGTTATTTCCTGAAGGACATTCCTGGGAACCCTGGTGCCCCTGCAGCTGTCCCCACGGAAACACAGTTTGTCAATTTAATAAATTTTAGAATGCAGAAGACACTCAATATTCTGGCTCTAAATTTATGTGCAGATTAGCATGTGAAAGACGAGGTGGCCCTGCCCCAGAGACCAGTCACTACAGTGCTGCTAGCTCGGTGGGCCGGACCAGAGGAGAGGACTTGGGGACATACTAGATTTGGAGATGGACTAGATTTTGGGGAATCACTGTGTAAGGGATGGGTACACACTGTGTCCTGAAGAAAGTATGAGAGGGACTTGGGGACATACTAGATTTGGAGATGGACGATATCTCCCCAAGCAGAACCTTTTGCTTTTATTTCTTTACCTGACATCTCTCTGTCTTGGGAAGTTTGGGGAATGCGCAGTCTGTGTTCTGAGATAGTGGCTCACCAGGCACCCTCGAAAGCCATTGTGAGCGTTATCTGCCTGGGCACAGGGGGTGACAGTGGGGAATTCAGCAGCAGGCAAAGAGAAAAACCGCCGGCGGCTGGACAATGGTGCATTTCTAAGCGCACTTCTGCTCTCGTCTTGGCCTCACGCAGCTTCTCTGTCTCATGGTGGTGAGCCGCTCTTCCTCCGCGGCCCTTTTGCTGGCAGTAGTGACTTTAGATGTTTTACTTTTGTTTGATGAGGGTATTTCCCAAGGTCGTTTTGGGAGTGGACGGAGCTCCGCTTGTCATAAACACAGCCAAACAGTATAGTTTTGAGTCAGCCTCTCTCTTTTCCTGCACATGTCACTGTTCCTCTTCCTAGGGCATCTTTGGGCTTCAGGGTTGGAGGGCATAATTGCCCCACAGGTTCGAAATGCACTCTCTCAGACCTTCCTTCCGAATCAGAAAAAAGAACTTTGAAACCACACAGACAGGCAACCAAAAGGAAACGAGGTTTCAACCAGTGAATTTTAAGAGAAAAACTATTTACTGGTCAGCTGAATCATAACCACTCGAAAGGTTGGGAACCGCATTTGTTCCAAAAGGAAGATGGAGCGGTGGCCTCCAGGTGAGGAGTGGTGTTGGAGCAGCTCCGATGAGAAGGTGTTTGCACCACGAGTGTCTGGTTACGCTGAGGCCTCCATGTGGGCTTTGCGGTCCAGGGCGGCCTCCTGTCCTGAGGGAGCATCCCGTCCATCTCAGGAGAGGCGTACGTTCCCTGACTCTGTAAGTCTCACATTGTATCCCCACCATGCTGTCCATTATTATGCTGTCTCCATCGGTGTGCGAAAGAGCAGAAAGATCCAGCACCAGAAAGATGAGATTGAATCCTAGCTCTTCTGTATCAGTAGGGTAACCTCCCATCATGCTCTATTTCCTCACCTTCAAAGCAGGAATTGTTGGAGGATGAGCCAAAATAGGTACCATTTATGGTAGATTTATGTTAGCCTGGACCAGGTACTGCTACTAAGGAATGTATGTAAATTGTCTCATTTAATCCTCCAATGTCAAGTGAGACCCTTACCCCTGGACTGGGAAGGGCTTCCCAAGCACAAATGAGCACGAAGACATCAAAGGCGGGACAGAGAAAACCAGCAATAGACTTAAAACTACATAATAATTTGACTTAAACCTCAAAAGAACCAACACCCTCAATATAAAACTCTCAGAACTCTCAGACCTTTAAAGAAAAAGAAGCAAAGCTAGGAGCGGAGTAGGTAAATTCAGAGAAAAGCAGGTACGGTATCTCAAAAATATTTAAATGTGTAATCTCACTGGTAATCAAAGAAATTAAAATAAGAACGTTACTTTTTGCTTATCAAATTTAAAACAACAGCAGTTTTTTTAAGCAAAAATGCTCACTGTAAGTCAGGATGTAGGGAAAGCCATACCCTCTCTGTCGCCGGTGGGCATGTGAATTGGAACAGCTTTCACTAGAGGAATGTGACAGAATGTGTTGGGAGCGCAACACGTGTCCGCACCCGCTGATCAGGTACTGCCCCTTCCAGGAGCTTGTCCCGAGGAAGTGATCCGACGTGTGGGCAGGGTTATATGTAAAAATGCTAACTTTATTTTTAATTGGATGCGACCTACGTGGCTAACATAGGTTAGAATGACAGACAGCCCTTAAAAATTGTTTTTAAAGAATTTTCATTAAGATGATGGAAATTCTCAATCCAATAAGCAATATGATCTCAATTTTATAATAAGAAAAACAGGCACACATAAGATAAATCACTAGAAAGAAATATACCAAAATGTTAGCGATGACCTGTGTCTAAGTGGTGGGGTTGTGGGTGACATTCGCCTTCTTTAGACTTGTTGTGTTCAGTGGGACCCAGAAAGAGAGAAGGGGAAAGGTTGTGTGTGAAGTCCTCTTTAGACTGTTAACGAAGGAGTTAGGTATAAAGCATGGTAATTAATGTATAGAATTATTTTTAAGGCCTTCTCCAATGTCTGTAGCTCTAGTGCACCAAGTAAATCAGAAAAGATGGACATGGAATCAAGGGTTTGATCACACAGTCACACTCGGGACAGGGGTTTTCTTTAAATAAGACCTCTTCCCGACCGCAGGCCACAGTCGGACACCCACATGATGTCGAACATGAGTCTTTAACACTCCCGTTGTTATCTACTGATTTTATATTTGGGTATCCAGTTCCACCCAACAGTTTTCTGACTAGAGGACATGGGGTGAAAATCTCTTCTGTCTGTTATATGGATTGAGAAATAGGCTCCCATCTGCATGGCAGATTTTGGGGATTTTGAAATGGATTTATTTTAAATAAAGATGTCAAGGGATGCGGTTCTGTTTTGGCAGGACCACCCCGCGTGCCAGCCCTGCCTTGTTTGGACATGGGTTTCTTCACTGAAGGCTCCCAGCAGTGCGGTTGCCAGTGCTTGAGAAGGGAAAGGGCTCTTGCTCGCGCCACAACCTCGTGGTCACTCTCTCAGGGCTCAGCGCTGCGCTGGCCCCGTGAGCAGTGTGAACCGGCCTCACGTCGGTAGCTGTAAAAGTGGTCCTCCACTTTGTGGCTGCATTATACACTGAATTAGGGTTCCCAGACCCGATTCCAACATGGGGGAATCCTCCTCCCCCCACACACGCGCCACAACAGACAGTTCTGGGTGTGAGCAGGGTGTTCAAGAACTCAACTCAGTTCTGACACTGGGTGCCCAGAGATAGCTTCGGATTCCACAGGGGAAGGGTTCAGTCCTACAAGACTCCTCACACACACACACACACACACACACACGCACACACACACGCACACACACGCGCGCGTCAGGTGACGGTCGCAAGCCCAGGATCTTACCTGTGCTCGTCGGCAGCCCACGAGAAACTGAAGGTTCCAATGACTCCCTCCGACTCAGAATGCCAATTGCAAGGCCAGGTTGTTGACCGACTGGCTCTAAATCAGATGCTCCCACCACCCCCTCCTTGGGTTCGATTAATGTGCTAGAAGGGCTCACAGGACTCAGAGAAACATGCCACTTACTAGAACACTGGCTTACTGGAAAGGATACAACTGAGGAACAGCCAGATGAAGAGAGGCAGAGGGCAAGGGCTGTGGGAAGGGACACAGGGCTTCAGCACCCTCTCCAGGTGCCCCACTCTCCCCACATCTCCGTGCGACCACCAGCCCAGACGCTCTCCACACCCTACCCCCAGAGCTGGGGGGTGAGACTGAAGGTTCCAACCCCGTGGGCACAGAGCTGGTGCTCCTGGCAACCAGCCCCCATCCTCAGGGGCTTTCCAAAAACTCACCTGTTCACAGAGCAGTAGGCACCCTGTATCCTTCTCATCGCTTACAAAGTTGCAAGAGCTTTAGGAGCTATGAGCCAGGGACTGGGGGCAAAAACCACATATATATGAGAAATAGCGTTTTGGTCATCTGGGTGACCAAATATATCTTTCTTATAAATGATAGGATCACACACAAGTATCTTTTGGTATGACACAGTTTCCTTACAGGGATGTCTAACCTTTTGGCGTCTCTGGGCCACACTGGAAGAAGAGTTGTCTTGGGCCCCACATTAAATACATTGTGACATGTAATCACAAAAAAGTCTTACAATGTTTTAAGTAAATTTACAATTTTGTGTTGGGCCACGGTTCCTAGCCATCCTGGGCTGCATGTGGCCCATGGGCCACAGGTTGGACACCCCTGCTTAGTACATCCCCAAATGGGGGGGATGGGTGAATGGATACATAGACAGACAGACAGACATACTTGCTAAATGTGAAAGTTGAAAAATGCTCATCGTGTCCAAAGGTTAAATAATGTTAGAGAAAAGGAGAATAGAGATGAGCTTTCCTTGAATTAGAAGTTCTCAAGCCTGCTGAAAGTAAAGATCTGGTCCTAGAGCCTAGGGATGTGCATTTCACACGTGATCTTACCAGGATGCTGGGAAGCAATGGGAATGTGAAGTTCAGTCTCTACCGGAAATGCTGATGCAGCCTGTTGAAGCTGGCAGTTGGGAGCCCAGGCTCAGCAGCACTGCCGTGTCATGTATTTAGTCTGTGCTGTCCACCTGTGGCTGTGGAGCTCTTCAGATGCAGCTAGTGTGGCTGAGGAAATGAAATTTTATTTTAATTAATTTTTAATTTGAGTGCAAATAGCCACATGTGACGAGTAGCTATTATGTTGGAGCAGCTGTAACCTACGGTACACCACCCTTCACCTGGGGACAAAATGAAGCCGTTGTTCAGCCTGCCCTTCCAACAGGTGCGTTCTGTCACCGTGACACAGTGAGACTCAGACCTTCCACTGTAACTGCTGGATTCTGTAGGAACAGACCTGCTCCAGAACCTCCTACCGGGAGGACCCAGGAGCCATCCTGCCTTCTGGAGCCACACCCAGTCATGTGAGCTGGATTTTGTGACCTAATTTGCTCAGCATGGTTTTCAGCCCCCTGCTCAGAGCGTAAAATGATGCTTCTCACAGCCTTCGTCATCCCACACGACGGAAAACCGAAACCTCCTCACCCCAGGACTTCAAACTCATGTTTGTTTTCGTAGCTGCTTTATTTTTAACTAAGGAAATCATTCATAATCTTCTCTCCTGTTGTTTAAAGGGTTTAAAAGTTCAGCATGGTGAATTTTTATGGGATTTTATGGGAAGCCAAGTGTTGCAAACATACCCAAATTATCTCAGTAGTGTCGTTTACCAGATCCTTTCCTGTGCACGCCGACCTGACTTCCCTTCAAAATATGAAACAGATGGGTTCAATTAGAATCCTCCAGCCATCCCAGGCAATATGGTAGGGCTTCTCATATTCTAAATCTGGAAAGGTCGTTACCAGATTGAACAGAAACAGTAGTCCCCATCAAGACCGAGAGCTTGGTGGCAGCAAAGCCTCCATCTGTCCATCCAGGGCTCTCTTCTGGCATCCTAGTGTGGCACCTGCAGTCTCATCGAGGCTCAGTGCATGTGGGTTGGATGAATTCCTGTCCTTGTCATAGAGAAAGTGGGCTGAAGAGATGCTAGAAGGAAGAGAAAGACAGCATTCAGGGCCAGGCCACATTTGGGGTAAAAGCAGTTTGATTTAGGACAAAATGCGTGCTCTCCAGAGCTTTGTTACTGTCCTATTGAGCAGATGAGGAGAAAGGTTATAGTTCCAAGAAATCCAGCTCTGTCCTGGTGAAGATCGTTTAGCACGTCAGGAGGGTGATTTCCCAGACTGACCATTGTGAGGGACTCCCAAGGCTTGAAATCGCATGCAGAGGTGGAACCAGGAGAGACTGGTTCAAGTCCAGCTTTTAATAACTCCAGTGCCCTTTGCTGTGGCCTACGTATTTATTCTTCATCTCCTGTTACAGTACAAAGAAACTTAACAGTTAGACCGCCCGTGGTTGTGATGTTTTCTGCCCGCTTATCGGCATTTTTTATTTTCCTGAAATTTTAGGCACAGAAAAATGAGAGAGAATCTATCCGACAGAAGTTGGCACTCGGGAGCTTCTTTGATGATGGCCCAGGAATTTATACCAGCTGTAGCAAAAGTGGGAAGCCAAGCCTTTCCTCTCGGTGAGTGCTCTTTTGAATTGATTTTCTGATATATGTACCTAATGGATTCTGTCATCTGACTACACATTTAATAAAAGATATCCTTTAAATCCTTGAGTATTTTTTTTTCATAATACTTTCACCTTTATTTGGATTCTGGACAGACTTCACCCTGTTTGTTGGGTTGGTTTTTTGAGTTTTAGTTTTGGCGGGGTTTTTTTGGCCCATTTGCCCAGCTACTTGAGGTCAGATTTCTATATTTCATTTTTTTTCTAGGCACTGTTCTGATTTTGCACGGTGATGAGGGAATCAAGGCGCACTCCAAAGCAAGTTGACTGATGCTTAGAGAAGGGTGGCAGACCACCAGATTTCCCATTAAGCGCCCCCAAAGCATCTAGCATCACCTCCCTCGTATATCTGATTGCAGTGAAAACTGGCAACTGAGAAATACGGTTCCCGCTCTGATTATTTACCATTTATTACAGAGCTTAACCTGTCCTCCAGGTGGCTTTTCTTCATCTTAATTTATTTCAAGATATCATTGCTCATTTATCAATATTTCAGTATATCATTGGCTATTTACATAGCTTCCCATTCCAATTAAAATTATAATTTTACCTAGCAAATAAGGCTGTTGACAAGAGCTTCTCAAGCGTTATTGTGCGTGTGAAACACCTGAGGATTTTGTTAGCATGCTGATGCTGATGCTGATGCTGAGTCATTAGGTTTAGGTCGGGCTCAAGATGTTGTGTTTCTAACAAGCTCCCAGCTGAGGTCCGGGCTGCCAGTCCATGGGTCACACTTTGCTTAGTGAGGGTATAAGACAGTCTGAAAAATTGACTATTATGAATATAAGTATTCCGAGTGATTAAAACACATAGAACTTTGTTTTTAATAAAGATGGTGGTAGCCAAAGACCCATCAGCATTCTCTTGATGCCTCCCCAAATGTCCATTTCTGGTCGGAACGGCTACGTCTTCCTTTGGGCTCTGTGGGAGTGAACTCTCCCTGTAGCAATACTAGGTGTATGTATACCGTGTAAGGCCAGGTGTGGGAGACACAGACAGCAGGCATGAATTCATTCAGCCATCCACCCTCGCCTTCACATGCACTTGGAATTAGGCACCTTAATATCTATTTATATCTATCTGGCTTTTAGTAAGCCTTGGATTTTACTTCAGTCTGATGCTTAGAGATTCATTTAAATCAGCAAAAATCAGAAAGCACGCACACGCTCGCATGTGTGCATATGTAGGGTCACTGCAGGTGAGTTAGCTCGTTAGGACCAGAGCTGCCGTTCGGCCGTGCAGAGTTAGGCGTCTCTTCCTCAGTTCCCTCGCTCCTTTCAGACGTCATTCCAGAGCTGGAAGGTCAGCCCTTCCCTTTGCTGTCACAGCACCTGTTGGCCCTCCCAGCGGGATGTGGCAGGAGGAGCTCTGGCCTGGGCCCCTGGAGACCTGAGGATTAGTTTAGTGAGCTTTGGATTTGGGGACTTGATCAGTTCACTTAGTTTTATCATGCCTCAGTTTCCTCATTTTCATAAAATGAGGGAATTGAACCCTATGGTCTTAGAGGTTTCTGCAACTACTCTCTAATGTTCCCCAAAGCACCAATAGGTTTTCTTCTAGAAATTCCATTTCTTTGCTGAGCAATGTCATATCTATCAGGTCCAAATGGGAGATTTTTGTTTTTTAAATCAAAGTTAGCTGGAGAAATATGGGTAGATACAGTGTCCACACACATGCACACGTACATACATATGGCTGTGAAAGTGAAATGGAATTAATAATAACCACAAAGTGTGTAATGACATGAAATACAAGTGACAGTCTCCTGTCCAATCCCTCTATTTTTGTCCCACTCTCCAGAAACTTAACACCTTGGCTGTTTCTTCTGGTATTTACCTACATATCTCTAAGTGAAATGCCTGTCTTCTTAGCATTTACTTTTAAATGACCATGTTTTGACCACCTACTAGAGAAATGTGGGCTTTAACTGTTTTTTACAGCTATCCACAGACATGTCTGTATACTCCAACCCCATTCTCTTCACAGTTTTTTCACAATTTGGGGGCAAATAACTGTTCCATGTTTCCATTATTAAGGGCATATATTACTCATACTGAACCAGGTCACAAACCATGATTACTGGAGAAATTAAGTTTTTTGTCCTGAATTTAAAACTGCCCCATTTTCCCTTTTGCTGGTCTGTGATTTTGACTACTATATAATATTTCACTGTGTGGATATCATCTGTTTCTTCTGCCACTGTCCTGGTGATGGGCATTGAGTTTTTCCAAAGGTTTTGCTCTTGTAAACATCGCTACTTATAAATGTGCTTATACATTTCTTTTGCTCTCTGTGTGCAACAGTTTCTCTTTGATTACACCTAGGAATGGAATTACTAGGAAAATACATGAATGCTCACATTTAGAAGATAATGCCAGTCTGTTATCTTTTTTTTTTAAGATTTTTATTTTTTAAAATATTTTTTATTGATTATGCTATTACAGTTGTCCCATTTTTTGCTCCCCTTTATTCCCCTCCACCCTGTACCCCCTTTCCCACCACCATTCCCCCACCTTAGTTCATGTCCATGGGTCATACATATAAGTTCTTTGCCTTCTCCACTTTCCATACTATTCTTAACCTCCCCCTGTCTATTTTGTGCCTACCATTTATGCTTCTTATTTTCTGCACCTTTTTTCCCATTCTCCCCCCTCCTTCACCCCACTGATAACCCTCCATGTGATTTCTGTGAATCTGTTCCTGTTCTATATGTTTGCTTACTTTGTTTTTGTTTTTGTTTTTTTAGGTTCGATTGTTGATAATTGTGAGTTTGTTGTCATTTTACTGTTCATAGTTTTTGATCTTCTTTTTCTTAGATAAGTCCCTTTAACATTTCATATAATATGGGGTTGGTGATGATGAACTTCTTTAAGTTGACCTTATCTGGGAAGCACTTTACCTGCCCTCTCATTCTAAATGATAGCTTTGCTTGATAGAGTAATCTTGGATATAGATCCTTGCCTTTCATGACTTTGAATACTTCTTCCCACCCTCTTCTTACCTGCAAGATTTCTTTTGAGAAATCAGCTGATAGTCTTATGGGAAATCCCTTATAGGTAACCGTCTCCTTTTCTCTTCTGCTTTTAAGATTCTCTCCTTATCTTTAATCTTAGCTAATGTCATTTTGGTGTGCCTTGGTGTGTGCTTCCTTTGGTCCAACTTCTTTGGGACTCTCTGAGCTTCCTGGACTCCCTGGAAGTCTATTTCCTTTGTCAAATTGGGGAAGTTCTCCTTCATTATTTGTTCAGATAAATTTTCAATTTCTTCCTCTTCCTCTTCTCTTTCTGGCACCCCTATGATTCAGATGTTGGAACGTTTAAGGTTGTCCTGGAGGTTCCTAAGCCTCTCCTCATTTTTTTGAATTCTTATTTCTTCATTGTGTTCTGGTTGAATGTTTATTTCTTCCTTCTGCTTCAGATCGATGATTTGAGTCCCAGTTTCCTTCCCATCACTGTTGGTTCCCTGTATGTTTTCCTTCATTTCACTTTGCATAGCCTTCACTTTTTCCTATAGTTTTGTGACTATACTCAACCATTTCTGTAAGCATCCTGATTACCAGTATTTTGAACTCTGCATCTGATAGGTTGGCTATCTCTTCATCGCTTAGTTATATTTTTTCTGGAGCTTTGATCTGTTCTTTCATTTGGGCCATATTTTTTGTCTCGGCGCACCTGTTGCATAGTAAGGGGTGGAGCCTTAGGTGTTTACCAGGGCGGGGCAACCCACGTCGCTCTGTTGTGACGCTGTATGTGGGGGAGGGGTCCGAGAGGGAACAGTGCTGCTTGCTCCCCTCTCTGCCAGTTTTCAGTCACTTCTCCTGCTCCCCACAATCAAATTGGGCCCTTCTGGTGCTGATTCCCAGGTAGGTAGCTTTGTGTATGTTCCGGGACCCTGTGGGTCTCTCCAAGGAACTCTCCTGTGAGGCTGGGAGTTTCTCCTATGGCCTCAACCCCCACAGGTGTTTTCACTCAGAGGTTTTGAGTCAGAGGTTCCCCAAGCTGGAACCCTGGGTTATTTGGTCTGTCTCACTCCCCATTTGTTCCTCCTGGTTTATCCGCATGTGGGTAAACTGGGACCGCCTGCTCTGCCAGCCACTGCTTCACTTGGTCTGCCAGCGGAAGCCTTTCACGAGTCCTCTCCGCCCCTCCTACTGGTCTAGATAAAAGTTTCTTCTTTAACTCCTTAGTCAGACTTCCATAAAGTTTAATTTTCTGGCAGTTTTTGTTTTTAAATTTGTTCTTGTCCTTCTTTTGATTGTGCAAAGAGGCAAAATGTATCTACCTATGGCTCCTTCTTGGCTGGAAGTGAGATATTTTTAGAGAGAGGGAAAGGGAGGGAGAAAGAGGGAGAGAAACATCAATGTGTGGTTGCCTCTTGCACGCTCTCTACTGGGAACTTGGCCTGAAACCCAGACATGTGCCCTGACTGGGAATCAAACTGGTGATCCTTTGGTTCATGGGCTGTCACTCAGTCCACCAAGCCACACCAGCCAGGGCTAATCTTTTTTCCAAAATGGTTGCAACAAGTTTAATGCAACGAGCAGTGTTTCAGAGAGCCTGTGGATCTATAACTTTTCTAACACTTAATATTGCCAATTTATTTTAAACTTCTATTAATTGAGTGGTATAACATGGTATTACGTTGTGCTTATTAGCCATCCTTCGTTCCTCGTCTGTGAAATTTCTATTTGGGTCTTATTGGGTTCTCTCTTTTCTTTTAAATTGATTTATGAAAGTTGTATAGTCATGATACTAATCCTTACACACTGCATATATTGCAGGTGCCTTCTCCCAGATTGTAGCTTGTCTTTTCACTTCTCCAATGTGTCTTTTATGACCACAAATTCTTAATTTTAATACAGTGAGTTTTTTATCAAGAGTCAGTACTTTTCTGTGTCTTATACAAGAATCTTCCTCTACCCCAGATGTCCTACAAGAGTTGAAAGTCTTAGTTGCTTTTTTAAAGTCTGTGATAAATCAGGGTTTGGTTTCTTGAGATGGTATGAGGG
>VMDR010007241.1:0-41506 GCA_007922815.1 Macrotus californicus | reverse complement strand
TTAACTGTTGTGTTGCATGGTGCATACAGGTTTATGGATATTATATCTCCTTTATAAACTGCACTCTTTAACATTATAATGTCACTCCTCATTCTGTTCTGTACCTTCAGGCTTACACCTCACCTTTTCTGAAATCCATATTGCTGCTTTTACATTCTTTTTCCTGGTTACTCTTTACTTGTACTTTGCATTTCAATTCTCCTTTCTCAGTTTCTCCTTGTAGATCTAAATAATGTAGCTGTCACTCTTGCATTTCTCCAGAAGTTTCCACAGTTACTGTGTTTTCAGACTCTGACACCTCTGGCTGTTTTTCCCCTGGGTCTCAGTAACACTGGATGCTGTTCAGTCAGAAATAAGCATCACTCATATCTGTACTCTTTCCATACTATTAACCCCAACACAGCATGGTAATTAGGGCTCTACTGAGTAGGATAAGTGCTTTAGTGATAGGCTCCAGACAAGACCTCAGCCTCCATCCTTTACTGTCCTGGATGTGCCCGTTTTTATTTTTTCTCATGTTGACCCAACTTATTCATTGATGCAAACCCAGAAATGACCAGCAGAATACTAGTTTTTTCTGCTTATATTAACACTAACTTCCTTATATTGAATCTGGCTCTGTGGCTGGCTCTTTGCATACTCTAGACACACTAATTTATGTAATCCTCACAATAATCCTGGAGAATATATTTCTATCCCAAGTATATAGATGAAGAACATTAGGTTATGGAAACACAGCCTTTAAAGAGCAGAAATGAAACTTGGTATTTAAGAAACCATTAACAAAATGAAAAGACAACCCACTGAATGGGAGAACATTTTTGCCAATGATATATCTGATAAGGGGTTAATTTCCAAAATAATTAAAGGATTTATAACTCAACATCAAGAAAACAAACAATCCAATTTAAAAAATGGACAAATGACCTGATAGACAATTCTTCAAAGAGGACATACAGATGGCCAATAGTTATACGAAAAGATGCTGAACATCACTAATTATCAGGGAAATGTAAATTAAAACCACAATATGATACCAGCACACACCTGTGAGAATGGCTATCATCAATAAATCAACAAACAACAAGTGTTGACAAGAATGTAGAGAAAAGAGAACCTTCATGTACTGTTGGTAGGAATGCAGACTGGTACAGCCACTGTGGAAAACAGTATGGAGATTCCTAAAAAAAAATTAAAAAATAGAACTGCCTTTTGACCCAGCTGTTCCACTTCTGGTAATATATCTGAAGAAACCCAAAACATATAATTCAAAAAAATATATGCACCTCTGTGCTAATTGCAGTGTTACTTACAACAGCCAGGATCTGTAAACAGCCCAAGTGTCTATTAGAAGACGAGTGGATAAAAAAGTTGTGGTACATTTTCACAACTGAATACTACTTGCCATAATAAAGAAGGAAATCTGCCCTGGCTGGTGCAGCTCAGTGGACTGAGTGCAGACCTGCAAACCAAAGGGCCGCTGGTTCAATTCCCAGTCAGGGCACATGCCTGGGTTGTGGGCCAGACCCCCAGTAGGGGGCGCATGAGGGGCAACCCGACATTGATGTTTCTCTCCCTCTCTTTCTCCTTCCCTGCCCCTCTCTCTTAAAAATAAATAAATAAATCTTTTAAAAACTAAAGAAAGAAGGAAATCTTATACTTTCTGACAGTATGTATGGACCTGGAGAATATTATGCTAAGCGAAATAAGCCAGTCAGAGAAAGACAAATACCACTTATTTGTGGAATCTAATGAACAAAATAACTTAACACTCAAAATATCAATAGAAACAGAAGCATAGATACAGAGAACAGACTGACAAGTGTCAAGGGGAAGGGGGCTGGGGGAGCTTGGTGAGAACAGTGAAGGGATTAAGTGCCCCCAAAATAATAACAGATAGACATAGACAGCAGTATGGTGATAGTCAGAGGGAAATGGGGTGGGAGAGAAATGGAAGAGGGCAAAGGGGGCATAAATGGGGACAGAAAGAGACTTGACTTTGGGCAGTAAGGGCATGATGCAGTATGGAGATTACGTGAGAAAAAATTTTAAAAATAGAACAAAAAAAACTTGGCAATTATTTTCTTTTACTCCATACACTGCTGCTTCCTTGCCCAAAGTGCACCAGCCCACAATACAGCCCCACCCTGTGCTGAGATCAGGGCTGTGGGTGAGGGAGGCGGAAAGTGCAAGTGTTTCAGAATAGCCCAATAATGGCTATTCCACCAGCTTCGCCGCTGGCACTGAGTGATGCCAACATAACCTTTACCTGAGTTTAACACCTTTACTCCTCCATGGC
This sequence comes from Macrotus californicus, assembly GCA_007922815.1. NCBI lineage: Eukaryota > Metazoa > Chordata > Mammalia > Chiroptera > Phyllostomidae > Macrotus > Macrotus californicus. The sequence goes on along the minus strand of VMDR010007241.1, from coordinate 39,207 downwards.
TTAGAAATCAGTCCGTATCATTAAACATCTGAAAGTCCTCAGAAGGTCAGAAATGTTCTCCCAGGGAAAGATTTAAAGAGATAATGCACTTGAGCTAAAGGCTGGTAAGAAACTAAGCAAATGAAAAGAAGGAAATTTTAAGAAGAGAGCCAAGCACAAAGAGGGGAAGTATCTCAATGGGAAGGAACAGTGAGCAGACCAAATTGGTCCAGATCAAGGGTGTGTGTGAGGAAACCTTTGGTGCTTTTGGTGCAGGTCATGCTGTGGTTAAAGACTTTGGACCTTGTCTTGTGGGCAGCAAGGAGTATACAAAAGTATTAAGGCAGAGGTACCAGGTACACAACAGTTGCTTAAAAATATTAATTTTACAATGGTTATGGTAGATTCAAATAGTGTTTGAGAGAACATTTCAGTAACTGGTACAAAAACAAAAACAAACATTTCACAAAAGAAAAACTATAAAGGGCCAACAAGCATTTGGGGGGGGGGGGAATGATTAGCTTCATTTGTCATTAAGTAAATGCAAATTAAAACAACCATGAAGTACTCTTCCTCACCCCCTAAATGCAAAAAGATTTTAAAGTATATATTCAGTGTTATCAGAGGATGTGACCTTGACTCTTTCATATACTGCTATTGGGTGTATAAGACATTTCAGGGAAGACTTTAAAAATGTGGACCAAGATTTCTCAAAATATCCAAACCCTTTGACCTATTATTTCCATTCAAAGAATTAATCATGAGGAAATAATACATCTATGTTCAACATTTTAGATGCAAAAGTGCCCATTACTACACTGTTCATAATAGCGAAAAATAGGAGCGGCTTAAATGTTAAGGGTTAGGGAAATGGCTAAATAGATTATGGTACAATGATGTCATATTCATACAATAGAACACCCTGTACTATTTAAAATATCTGTGAATAGCAGTTGAGATGGAAAGATGGTCATAAGAGAGTGTGTTCATCCTTTCCTATTGGTCTCTAGGACCATATCAGTCATAAAGCAAGCATCTGGGTTTGCAAGGGCCTGTATGTGGGCTCTGTCTTCTTTTCTATTGGTCTATTTGTCTATCTTTATGCTGACACCACACTGTCTTAATTACTATAGCTTTATAATAAGTCTTACAGCCTGGTAGGTCTAATTCCCTCCACTGTAGCTGCTATATAAAGAAGAGTTTTGAGTGGAGGGCAAGGGTGAACCATGAAAATCTACTGGGGCACTGTTGAAATAATTAAGAGTAGAGGTGCCAATGGGAATGTTTCTGGGGGAAAAATTGACATTACTCTAATATTCTACAAAGTCCGTGGTATTGAAGGGCACTAATAAGAACTCTGTACCCCATATATTGGCAGTTTAATAAAATACCTTAGATCTTGGACCAGTTTTATACTCATCAAGGAAGAGAACATTGAGCAGAACATTGAATTTAAAGTTCTGTGTCCCCTGGGTCGTCTACCATGTCTTGCATTTGTGCATCTAGATGCAAAGGAGGCACATATTCCTCCCACTACTACTACATTCCACCAGTCTCTCAGCCACATTTTCCAGGAAGTGTGAATCATTTTGTACAGTCATTGCCATTATAAATACTATGAATTAAGACTTCAATATCGACTCAAGTCAGTGGTGAAAGAAGTGCAACATTGCTACTCGTGCAACAAATGTTAAGAAATCCCAAAGAGTTGTGCTCTTTTAGAGCTAACAAATGATTTCAAAGAGTTCCCTTCCTGCCATGAAAACAAAATGAATTAAAGTTTAACAAGTAGGTGGTGAAAGCCTTGCAGACGTGGCTGAAAAATTCTACAGAAAACCCATTGGTTCTGTACTAAAAAAAATATGTAAATCGTACAGTGAAAAGGAAGCTGCCCGTATCTTTTAAAAGAATCCAAATGAAGTATCAACCATAACTTTTTTTAGGTTACTTATTGTGGGAAGGAGGGAACACAGCGAAGACCATGATGAATACCAGGAGTTACACTTCTTGGTATATCCCTTGTTTTGTGTATCTGACTTTAAAGAAGTGTAAATATTTACATAATTATAAAATAAAAGTAAACACTTAAAAGCCATATTCATCCTGCTCAATGAACTCAATCTGTCACTTCAGGGGAGAATGACAACTGTGTTCAAGTCGGCAGATAAAGTGGCTACATTCAAAGCCAAACTGGAATTATGGGGGTGATGAGTGAACGTGGGATTTTTGACATGTTTCAAACAGCAGAGATTTTGAAAGAGACGGAGCCAGGGCCTTTTCTCTCCCAGCTGGTGCATGATCACCTATCTCAGCTTTCAAAAGAGTTTGAGCATTACTTCCCAACCACAAAAGACCCCCGAACGGGGAAGGAATGGATCCACGACCCATTTGTAAAATAAACCAGGTGAATCGACTTTGTCTGTGCTAGAAGAGGATCAACTGCTGGAGATCACAAATGACAGTGGCCTTAAAAGTATGTCTGAGACAACTTCAAATCTCCATACGTTCTGGATTAAAGTCAAGGCAGAGTATCCTGATATTGCCACAAAAGCACTGAAATGCCTGCTTCCATTTCCAACATCCTATCTTTGTGAAGCAGGTTTTCTGCAGTGACAGCAACCAAAACAAGATTAGCAGTAGATTAGACATAAGCAACACACTTCGGGTGTCACTGTCTCCCATCGCCCCCAGATGGGGGACCATCTAGTTGCAGGAACACAAGCTCAGGGCTCCCACTGATTCTGCATTATGGTGAGTTGTATAATTATTTTATTATATATTACAATGTAATAGTAATAGAAATAAACTGCACAATAAATGTAATGCGCTTGAATCATCCCGAAACCATCCCCGCTCCCCAGTCCGTGGAAAAATTGTCTTCCATGAAACCGGTCCCTGGGGTGCCAAGAAGGTTGAGAACCACTGGGCTAGAGGATCTAGCTGCATCCCAGCCTGCCCTGTGCAGGTCACATTCCATTCCCATCCTCATCCCAAGAGCATATCTGCTATGTAGTTTTCATTTTGCATATGCTGTCAATCTTGTGCAATAATGTATAGTTTATATTAGGAGCCATAACTTCTTTTAATAGCTTTCTAAGTCATTGTCGCCCGAAGTTCACACAATCATTAATCGTCTGAAGGGTTAATATTTTTAGTTACACTTTATTGTATTGTATAGGGAAATCTTAGTGTTATAGTAATGACAAAGATAGAAGTTAGTGAAGCTCTCTTTGTAAATTTCTAGACCAAAGAAGTATTCAGAGGCTTGGCCTGAGGCATAGAAGGAGAATTTTATCATATACTGCCTCAGTTTGTTCTTTGAACATGAACAATCTTGTGCATTCATCCTTAGCAGAACCTACACTTTTTGCTTTAGATTTGCCGTCAGCTCTTCAGCTGGGCTGGCAGTGGCTTGATTTTCTGGCTAAAAGGAATTGAACAAAGGGGTAAAAGGGACCAAATCCCATGGTGTTTCTACATCCTTGTCCCCTAAGACTCTTGGGGTTGACCTCTGAATGGGTCTTTCTTCAGGGCAGTATTAAGATAAGAGGCCCTTCCACATTGTTCAGCAGGGGCCTTGGTGGCTTCTAGGTCAGTAGGAGTGGGTATCCTGGACTCAGCTCATCCAATCCATCTCACTCAAAATTCCCAACCTGAGAGCTATGTGTCCTGGAAAAGGATATAGACGAGCCAAGAATGCCATGGAAAGAATAGCCACCCAACTGGTGAGAAGTGCAAGCTGAGAAGCAGTCTGACAATATTTGTCTCTTAAATTAGAGAAAATGGATCTAGAGACTTTGGAAACCCCCCAGCCCCACCATTTTGAGTCCCCAAGCCCAAGTGTCTCTAATTCTTCACACTGGGAAAGTTAGAAGCCTAAGGATAGGCAGCAACTACAAGTTTAGCTCATTAGACTCTGTGAAAGCAATTTGACAACATCTGGGACGTGTTTTGTCATTGGGGGTGGGACTGGCACTGTTATTTCCTTTAGCTGGGAAGAGGTGTGTGTGGAGGTGTCTGTGTGCAAGGGTATATGCTTCCGGTGTAGGTGTCACGGAGCTTGTGTGTGTTAGGGGTGGGTGTGAGTTTTTCAAGGCTTTGGTTACTCTTTCTGCTTTGTATTGTTTCTACAGAAGAAATGCCCCTAAGCCTCTGAGTTTGATTTCTCTGGAAATCCTGTGCTGCTGTACTGTGTTACTGGAAGCATCCAGAGAACCCTCTTTCCTTTGAACCATTTTGACCAGCTCATTCTGAGCAGCCAAAGAGAATTGTCCCTACTGCTCCCATTTCCCTTTCCTTTCACCTGGAGGAGCAAGTTGTCATTCTAATTAAACAACCTTGTGACATGATGCAAGGAATAACATCTCTGAATTACTTCCACTAAATTCCAGTTTAAATAAAGTCTCGCAAATAATTACTTGAACATAAATTATTTACCCACTAATTCTTTATTTGAATTTGGGGGAATTCAAATATGTTTTCTGGCAAGTGCTTCCTGATGAATGACTTGCTTAATTAGCAGTAAGTGTGTTATTCTTACAATCCCTAACATATAATACGCAGAACCAAGCCATTTCTGTTTCATGTGTTCTTTTTAAACCCTTTATCTCCCTTTAAAAAAAATCTTGTTTAATAGATCACAGACATGATCTTTTAAACTGTTTTCAGTAGTTATGCAAAATCTTCACAAAAGTACTGGTGGGAAGACTACAGGGACTTCTCGACTTTAATCAGCCACCAGAGTACGCAGGATTTAGAAGTCATTTCTCAACTCAGGATCACCTGCAGAAAATGAAAAAGTCCCAGGGAAGACTGCTGAGTATAAAATGCCATTGTGTACATAGACTTTTATGGACTCTGAAAAGCCCTTTGACTCCTTGGAAATAGAAGCTATGCTGGAAGTGGGAAGAGTAGAAAAATTTGTGTGACATGTGCATGTGAACGCAGCACTGATGTTTGGGCTTGAAAAAGAGAGAAGAGGTCCAGGAAGGGGGCTCATAGCCACTGAAAATCTTAACTGCTTGCCCAGAGGGGCTGGGCTGAGACCTTAGATGGGAGGGAAAGGGCATCAAGATCAGTGAGAGAGACTTTGAACTATTTGGCAGTGACATTGACTTCAGAGCCCCAAACCAGACTGGAGCAATAATCCAAGAACTGGAACGAGGTATGGAAAGTGGGCTCAGCATGAGAGTGAAGAAATCATATTTAAAGGAAGTGTGATAAAGGGTAACTGCTGTTCAGGGGAAACTGTGGGCCTCACTAGTGTCTGTTCCAGCACACCAAGATGGGCGACACAGGATTCCAAAAAGCGCACTGGGCTCTCCTGACAAATGAAGCTTCTAGTCTTGCCTATGGCACTTATTATGTGACCTTGAGCAACTCATTTAACTTCTCTGGGCTTCAGTTTCTTCACCCATGAAGCTGGGGGTTGTAATGGCTGACCTTAAAAACCTTGACAGATGTAACATTCTGCAATTCAACAGTGATGTACATGAGGAAAGAGCTTGATTTCCTAAAAGGATTCCAATATGTAGAATATTATCCCAAAGAGCTGTTTCTCCTCTCTTCATTCCTAGGTATCTTGCAGTTCTGGGTAACCTGCTACCCATGCGTCCACCATAGGCTGCACAGAAAACTGGAGAGGACCCATTTAGGGCTGAGACAGCAGGTAGAGAGAGAGAATGACCTAGGTGAGATCCTGTGGCTGATGAGGCATATATGAATTGACTTTCAGAGCACTCAATACCAGGGAAAGAGAAATCAGCAGTCTTCCTCACAGCCCAAGACTCTGCCCCTTGGCACGCCAAGGGCAGTGTGCTGTGCATGGCTACAATGGCAGGGAAGCTTTTGCCAGCTGACCCTAATAACACAGCATTCACAGACTGGGCCCTAGCCTACATGTCTGTGTCTGTATTGGGGTTGGGAGGATTACAGCCAGGGAATCTGAGTGGAGCCTGCATCATATTATGGGGTTAGCACATGGGCTTTACTGTATACCAGCTAACCACTCCAGGCACCTCTACACTTCCTATTTATGATCATGTACCACCCAATTAACACCCAGTTAATAGCTGCACACATGCCCTGGCTTTGCCTTATCACCACTACCCTGCAGCTCTCAAGTACCCCCAACCTGCCTTCCCAAATAATAGAACCTTAATTAATACTCCCATTCAGGCAGAACACAATCTATTAAAAAAAAAAATCAAACAGCTTTGATGAGAGGATGCGTGCTACTCGTCAAATGTAGCCATTCTATTGTTTCCGGAAACAGACACTCAGGTGAGGATGCGGCTGAGTTACAGTGACATGTGCCAGGTGGCATGAAAGCTATCACCATACAATTAGTTTTCTGCCAGGATTTGAAGTATTTCCAAAGAAAGGCCGCTGTTGCCTATCTGTTCTCCCTGGAGCTGGTCTTTTCTAGTTAGGTGACAACCAGAAGCTGGAAGGTTGGGGGTAGGAATCTGGGAGCTCATTGTGAGAACTTTGGCCTTGAAGTTACAGTTTCAAGTGAGGAATGATTCCTTGCCTAGTGGCATCAAAGGAATCTTTTGTGTGTCCTAGATTCATATCACTGCCTGACCAAGTGATAGAGTGAAAGAATTTTATAGGGTAAGTTTTGAGGGACTTGAAGCTTCAAATGTGTCTTGCCTATACTGTATCTCAAAACCAAGAAAGGACCGCCCTAATTCCAAGTAATTAACTGGATGTTTCTATACTAAGTATCTTTTGCGCGATAGTGCACTGCTCCTTGATCCTGGCTGTGCATCTGAATTGCCCAGAGCTTGCTAATGTTACAGACTGGAGCTCCTGTGTCTGAATCTTCCAGAACTGCTAGCATCTGCATTTTTTCTGCATTTTTAACAGGCTCACAGGTGGTCCTGCTGCACGGTCAGGATTGAGAACCACCAGAAAGGTGCTTTGTGGTTAAACCAGGACTGTTTCAGCCGTCGTTGCTTTTGGTTCTTTCTACAGCCTTTGAGGCAGAAATGGTCTCCGTTTCGCTGATGAGAAATCAGAGAGAGACTCAGAGAGTTCCAGCACTTTGCTCAAGGCTGCAGAGCTGCCCTGTAGCCAGAGCAGCCTGGATTCCCCTCAGGCACCATCTCCGTGGCCTTGCAGTCTGTGCAGCTGCGTCAGGTCCAGTGCTCGGAGCCACGTGCTGGGCTCAAAGCTCTGCTGCTGCCGACTTGAAATTCTTAATACTTTTTGAACAGGGCACAGTTTTCATTTTCCGCTGGGCCACACAAATCGTGTAGCCAGTCTTGCCGTGTAAACGTTGCACTGTGTCGCTTCGGCCATATTAAATCTGTGCTGGGGAATAGGGAGTGTCTCTCTCCAAAGTGAATCCCAACACTGGAGTCATTAGATTAAGTGTGCTAGAACGGCAATCTAAGAGCTAATAAAAACAAGATGTAATAATATTTCCATGTACTGAGCACTGTGTTACGAACTCTTCATAAATCATATCACTTAATTCACACAACCCAGTATAATTATTATCACCATTTGATAAGTGAGGAAGCTGAAGCACAGAGAAGTTAAGTATAAAAGCAGAGGTGTTGTATATGATTGTATGTGTCTATAATGACAATGGATTCTGGACTGAGATCTCAGCTCTGTCATGCATTCACTGTGTGACCTCAGGCAAGTTACTTGACATCTCTGAATTTCAGTTTCTCAAACAGTAAAATGGGGATGATAATAATTGTTTCAGAGAATTGTTTTGAGGATTAAATGAATTAATATGGACAAAGTGCCCAGCACATAATGGATACTCAATGACTGTTGAGGCCTTTAACAACCTTTGCACTCAAGAATATTACCCGTAACATTCTGAAATAGGTATTTAAATGGTACCTTACTTAAGGATCCGAAGTGTTTTCATAGCACTGGATAATATAGTCAAGGTGCAATTAGCCATACATTATAATATTTTTAAGTGATTCAAGTGACACTTCTTATGTCTAAGTGTAATCTTTCCCACTTTAGCATTTATCATAGTTTAATAACTACTGAATGCTGTTGAATTAAAATACTATTCTGTCTGGGGACACATTGACCCTTAGTGTAGTAAAGCTCATCCAAAGCTCAGCTAGAGTCTAGACAAAAGCTCACTAGAGCAAATGATATCTGCGCTGAGAGACAAGAAAAGACCATAAGAAAAATGGAGAGCCTCTGACATTTGGGAGAAACCAGGCAGCTTCACACCTACAGGAGGAAAAGGCATAGGCTAGGAGACTACTCATAATTGTAATATCTCTAAGACATTGTACTGATTTTTTGGCAGTAATTCCATACTTTATGAGCTCACTTGATCCCCCCAATAACCAGTGTGGCAGAAAGGTAACCATTCTTTAATTGTCTCCTCCATGTATACCCACAAGAGTAAACCTACTTTGTGCCTGTATCCTGTATTTGCTGCTATACACACATCCATTCACGGTTTCCATACAACCCGCATAGTAAGTAATACTACCCATTATACAGATGAGGGAAGTGAGGTTCAGTGGATATAACTAATTTGTTTGGTGGTGGATTCAAACCCAGGGTGGGTTGGCCAGAGCCTGTATTCCTTAAGATCCTTTATTCTTTCCACTCCCACAGCCATGTGTTCTTGCACTCTTTGATGAGAAGGCAGAGGCCAGGCATAAGGAAGGTGGTCAGTAAATATTTAGTGAGTGAAGGGATATGAGCTGGGTCAGAAGAACGCCAGAATGTTTTCATGACCGTATGAACTGACTTAAACACATGACCCAGGCAAGTGCACTATTGTTTTGAATTATTTAGAAGCTGTGAAACATTTGTTTTTCTAAGTGGCCATTTTTCTTTTCTTTATTGTGCACTGTTCTTCTTCCTTCACACCATGAAATGCACCAGCTTGATTTAAGGGCATGCGGTCTTCTGGGCAATTAGCCACCTTGGTGCAATAGTCTCACGGGACCTCTTTCTGTCTTATGAATCACAGACTTGGCTCCAAAGCCATAGAGTTTGATTCTGCCAGTGACCATTCATTGGGAGGGAATTTAATATTTTGTAAAGCCATGCGAGGTCACTGAAGTTATTTTATTAAAAATTGCTTTGCTCCTCAGAAGAGTCCCCTGATGAGCTCCTTTGGGCCTGGGAGACTGGACGAAAAGTGCTCACTGGGTGAAAGACGCAGTGTGTGAGTACACGCACGCCTAGCATTGAATCCAGCTGAAGGATGGCATGGGCCCCACGTGCAGGTCATTTATCATGATGGGCTCCTGACCGGGTCCTCAGAAGGTTGGGAGATAGATGTTAGACAAGAGCCCTGTCAGAATCCCAACCAAAAGGAAAATCCCAATCAGAAGATTGTTTGTGAGACAGTTATTTGAATGGGCCTCTGTAGTCTTGACATGAGAAATAGTGAAACCTTGGAGCCTTCAACTCATCCCCCCAAAAATTCACACATGCGCTCTACACACATGCTTCTGTAGGCACGATGAAGTGATTCGTGAAATCTGGGGATTTCCCCCTAGAACCACTGCTCCACAGAATTTCTCCAAGCCCAATGTCTTTCTCTTTCCATCCATCTCCTTCTGTCACTTGTTCCACTTAGGAGTAAAAACGGGACAGGGCTTTATTTTTCTTTTTCACTGTGTTATATCATAATACTTTTTTTGTGTTGTTACAAAATCTTCCTGATAATCATTTGCAATAGCTGCAAAATATTCCATCCAGTAGTGGTCTCAGAATTTTCTTAAGCAATTCCCCATCGCTGGGCAATGAAATGGTTTCCAATGTTCAGCTATTTTAACTAATTCATCAATTAATTTGCCCCCTGCATTTCCCATTCCCCATTTAAGCTGCCAAGCCTTTTCCATTCTCGGAAGTGTCACGGTGGTCATCATTTCATTCACTCGATTTAAATGTACTTTGCCTGTTCTTCCTGCCTGACCACAAAGGCTTTCATCTGTGCCTCCTCCACTGGACGCTTGGCTCCATCCCATCACCCCACCACCAGTCAGTCCTTTCATTCTCATATACTTTTTGTTTCTTCCCTTTCACCAAGCACGCCCAGGTCCTCCTTGTCTAGACAGACCTGCCTTGCTTGCATGAATTTGCATGCGCTGGTTCCTCTGTCTGAAATAATCTTCCCTCCCACCTGCCCCTGGGAATTCCTACCAAGGATTAGACTAAGAAAAGACATGGCTTAACAGGGTGACTCCAGGGTAGGAAGCAGGAGAATGTGACTTTCTGTGAGGGCTGTGTATTACAGTAAGCTGGAGCTAAAGGGCTGATGCAGCTAAGGGTAAGGATATCAACCTCTGCAGAGGTGGGGATCATGGGAACCTTTGTAAGTTTCCGAAGCAGACAGTGTACTGTAAAGAGTGTACTGGTGTTTAGAATTGGGCTGACATTTAATCAAGTCTCAGCTCCATCACCTACTAACTCTGTGACCCTGTATATGTTGTTAAACACCAGTTTTCTTCATCTGTAAAAGGATTAATGAGATATTGTTTGGCCTGGTGTTGAGCCCCATAGCTAGTGTTTCATAAACAAAGGTTTGTCTCCTCTGTTTACTAGCCTTCATACTCCAGCAACGTCTAGCCTCATGCTTGGCTCAGAGTAAACACTCAATAAATATTTGCTGAATGAATAAACATTGACGGATAGCTCCAAGATGTGGGGACCAGCCCTCATCTGCATCCTTGCTCGTCACAGTGGGGCAGATGAACAGGCAGTGCCTGCTGCCGCCCAGGGCAAGCTCGATGTGAAGCAGAACAGTCTGCGATTGCGAGCGCGCACGTGGCCAGGCAGCAGCTGTCTTCAGAGAAGATGGTGGCACTGTGCCAAGTACCCATGGCCTCTCCACAGAGGCGCAATAATAATTATGATTCCCTCATGTTCCTTCTGGAGAGTGCCCCTCTTCTTGGAACATGTGGCACTTCACATACATCGTCTCAGGGATTGTCGCCACATGCCTGTGAGGAGTGGCTGTGCAGCATAGCTTGCTGCATTCCCTGTGGGCACATGGCAAAGGAGGGATGATGACAAGAAAGGATGGGGAGGGGCAGTGGAAGCATGTCCTCATTCCACAGGTGGAAATACAACCCAGAGGGGTTTCAGTGGCTCACCCATCGCCAGTGGGGTGCAGGCAACAAACGCAGGTCCTCTTTTTGGTCAGGGCTCGTCTGGGAAGTTCTGCTGGCCTGGGCCAGGCTCAGCTGACCTTGGCCAAGGCTGCTGCATACAACTGTAGTCCCAAAGTCTAGGCTTTGTCTATGGCACTTTTGTAAATGGAAAAATGCCCACCTAGTGGCAACTGTGAGATGGAAAAAGAAGGAGAATAAGCTGCACAGACCCATGGTGCTCACAAGCTAACAGTTCAAGTCTGTAAACACCTTCAAACTCAGTCTTTAAAACCACACAGAACAAGAATGTCCTACCTACAGCTCCCCAGCTCAAGTGGTAATGATGTCGTGCTGTTTGCCTTGCCCAGAAGTTCCCCGGCCACTCTCCACCCTGACTAGGTTGTGCTCCCCTGTGATAAGACACTGAGCTTTTCCTTGGTGACATTTGGCTAATTTGTAATTGTTTGTCTACTAGCATGGTTACATGTATAATTGTATACAGTCTCCCTGAACAGACTGAAAGTTCTGTGAAGTCAGAGAGTATTGGGTTGGCCAAATGTTTAGTTTTTTTCTATACAATAGCTCCAGTAGTGCTTAGCTGTCTTTAACTTCATTCGAAACCATTTTGTAAGATTGTATCATGACAGCTGTCATATCAGCATGCACTTAAAAAAACTTATCAAAATTTGTGAATTTTTGTGCAGCCATTTTAATATTGAAGAGGGAAGAACATATGCAACATTTTCAGCATATTATGCTTTAGTATTTTAAGAAAGGTAAAAACACAACTGAAACACAAAAATGAAAAGATTTGTGCAGTGTGTGAAGGTGCTGTGACTGATTGAACGTGTCAAAAGTGGTTTGCGAAGTTTCTTGGTACTGTTGCCATTTTGGCCAAATAATTCTTTGGGCTATCTTATGCATTAGAAGATGTTTAGCAGCACCCCTGGCCTCTACCCACTAGGAGCCAATAGCTGAAAATACCCAGATACTCAAAATACCCAGATCAATGAAGTTATTGGTGAAAATGAAAAATGTGTCTTTTATTTTATGGTAAAAATCATACAGACTCTTTGGCCAACCCAATACTTTGGTAGATTCATCTTATTTGTACTCACTCCTGAGCACCAAGCACTCAATAAATATTTTTTGAGTGTATGAATGAATTGTAAAATTTAATCGGTTAGGAATAAATACACCAACCAAAATCAAATTACAGGAAAGAAAACCTTGTGCCAAGATGAGATGGCATTTTTTGTGGATATACCTACACATAGTCTTACTTACAATTTCTACCTACAGTTATAAAATGAAATTAATCATTTTCCGTGGTACACAGAATCAAGGGTATAAGTTTCTACAGCTCTGTGAGGCCACAGATGCTATCTGTCTTGCTTATTTATTGTGTCCTAGGGGTTAGCACAGTACATAGCACAAATTCTGCACTAAATAAATATTTGTTGAAGGGAGGGTGGAAGGAGCCTACAGATGCTTTAAAATTCATTCATCCATGCCCCATTAATTAAGAATATTGGATAATTAAGACAGTCTAATTGGGGTTTTCTTTGTATTTTATTTATTTATTTTGTATTTATCATTATTCCCTTCCTCATTTAGAAAAAAAATTGAGGTGCAAGCAAGATAAATCTATTTCACACTATTTTTTACTCAGCAAATATTTAAGTACCTACTCTGTGCTATGCACAGGGTTAGGTGATGGAGATATAATGGGAGAAAAGACAGTTCACAGTGTCTGTCTTCATGGATTTTACAGTATTGAAAACACAGCTAAGCAAGTCAATAGAATTTGGAGCAGCTCTTGCTACATAACAACCACCAAGACTGTATATTTTAAAACAACAATGGTTTATTTAATTTGTGGCGCTGGGTCAGCAAATAATCTGGTCTAATCTGGGCAATTCTGCTGACATGGGTCAGACTCAACCATTCTTGGCTGGGGCTTATTCAGGCATCTACAATGAGCTGCCTGTGTGGCTGTGGGCTGGCTGGCTGGCTGTCAGCTAGGGTGCCTCAGTTCTGTTCCATGGGGCCTCAGCCTCTAGCGGGCTAGCTGAGACTCGTTCACATGGAGGCCTCAGGTCTTGAGAACTTGGAAGTAGAGGCTGCAAGGTTTCTTAAAGTCTAATCACCAGAACTCACACAATGTCACTCTGCTGCATTGTATCGGTCCAAGAAAGGCCCAAGGCCAGCCCAGATCCATGTGGTGGAGAAATAGACCTCACCTCTTGCTGGAATGAGTTACAAAGTATTGTGATCATTTTTTAAATCTTCCACAAAATATATCTTTATTGTGATAAAATTCACATAACATGAAATTTACTGTTTTTAAGTGCACCTTTCACTGGTATTAAATACAATCATAATGTTGTGTAGCCATCACCGCCATCCATCTCCAGAACTCTTCATCTTGTAAAACTGAAACGTAGGCCCATTAAACAGTAACTATCCATTCTCTCCCTCCCCAGCCCCTGACAGCCACCATCCCACTTTCTGCCTCTACGATGCAACTACTCTAAGTATCTCATGTGAGTAGAATCCTACAGTATCTGCCTTTTTATGACTAGCTCATTTCGTTTAGTATAATGTCCTCAATGTGCACCCATGCTGTAGCATAGGTCAGAGTTTCCTCTGTTTTTTCAGGCTGACTAATATTCCATTGTATAAACATACCACATTTTTCTTACCCATCCACCCATCAGTGGACACTTGGGTTGGTTCTATGCTTTGGCTGTTGTGAATAATGCTGCTGCAAATATGGGTGTGCAGATACCTCTTTGAGACTCTGCTTTCAATATTTTCGGACTGCCACAACCTATTTACCAAAGCATGTTTCGCATGTTGTTGTCTTACTTTAGTAGTTCTTACTTGTATATAAACTAAACATGATACTTACAGAGATACAGAGCTACCAGGAACTCTATTTGGCAACTCTTTGTTAACTATTTCAAGATTCCTTAGTTCTGAGAGCCTGTCTGCTCTTCCCCTAAGCTCACATTAGGGTAATGCTCTTGTTCATTTTCACCTCCAAGAGAAAAAGACAGCTTTATTACTGGCTCGTGGTCAAAGGACTTATTTGCCCTACAACATCTTGCATCAAGCCACATGTCTTGGTCATATTCCAGCTACTGAAATATTAGATGAATTGATCTATGGTTTTGGATGTTTCTTTGTGACTCATCTGCAGGATATTCAACAATCCTTCTGAACACTCTGTGAAGTGTGCTGTGTGTGTCTAGTGAGGCCTGACACCCATTAGATACTCCTGCTGTAAATTTGATGCTCCGGGCCCCGTGAGCTGGTGCCAAGGTGTGAATTAGGTAGAGACGCTTTTGAGTGTTCCTCTGGCCTCCTGCCTCTGTTTTTGGGCCAACCCATGGCAGACCAGGCCTCCAGGCAGCAAATCTGACCTCAGCTGCCCAAGGATAGGGAGATTCCAAAGTAGGTAACAGTAGGGAACGTTGGCAGCGCCTGCATCCTGTTTGCAAACTGACAAGACATAGTGGTCTCAGAGATCTGAGCATCTGCTAACTCCTTTAAATAGATGTAAATCTTCCTTAGACAGGGAATGTAGTAGGGAACAGAGGTCCTGGGGAGCCAAAAAAGGCAAGGGGGTGCATGTAGCCCAGGATGGAAAGCCAAACCATTTTGGCTGCCATAATTCTCCCAAATTATGTTGAAATGCGTTGTCTGGGTGGGGTTTCTCCTCCTTGTAGATATGACAAATGAAAGTTGCTCAAGTCCCTCTGGGAGCACGCCTTTCTCTGAGAGTGATTGGAAAGGGAATCCACACATTGATTTAGGTTGGTCACAAGCACAGTAGCAGAGGGATGGGTATCGTGGTTAGAAGCAAGTTGATTTTTTTTTCCCAGAGTCAGTGTTTAAGGGGAGAAATCTCTTCATTGGCCAAGCTGTTGCCATGTGTTGAGGGGGAGAATTATCACCCTCACCTTCAAATAAATAATGGTGATCACTTTAATACTGTCCCAAAATTGCAGTAGAAAGTAGTCTCAAAAACCAGTCAATATATTATTTATGAATATATAGCCATATATGTGAAAGTTTAAAAAGAAACATTTTTTTGATGGATGGACACCAACACCCTAATTTGCTTACTTCTACAAACAGGGAAGGAGACCAGAGTTAGGGATGATAATCAAAGAGAACTTCACCTTTATTGATGGTATTCTATTTTTAAAGAAAAGTGGATTCCTACATGTAGTGTGATTAAAAATTAAATTTAAAAGAGAAAATAAGGGACATCACTTCTGTTATCTATCTCCTCAAGTCCTAGTGACTTAAAACCACAGCAATCTATTATTTCTTATGATGCCAGAGGGCAGTTCCCCACGTGTGACAGCTGGGGTCATCATGCCGCTACCCTGAACCATGAGCTAGGCTGGTCTCTGTCTACAGTGTCTCTCTCACTTCACTCAAGCCCATGAGGGTGGGCTTTGAGAATGACTGGCTTCTAAGGGGACAAGCCCAAGTACAAACAATTATTAAACTTCTACTTGCATGTAACATTATTGTTCCATTGGCCAAAGCTCATCACCTGACATCAGTGGAGTCAGTGTGGGAGGAGCAAACAAAGGCACGAATCCGAGGAGGTGTGGTTCATTGGGCCACCAATATTAACAGCCTACCATAGTCCTTCAGTTATTCCAGGCCACAAGGTTCTCTTGGGAACAGGGCTTACACATATGATGTGGCAGTTGCTAATGCCTTTAAGCTCTCATGAGCTTTCCTAGATCTCAAAGTCAAATGTCAAAACTATCCACATTGCCTCAGTTGTTCTTATACTTGCTTTTACTTTTCCATTGTCTCTTCATTTCTCTTCCCTTCCTCATCCAGTTTTATAGGGGTTTGGAGGTGCGGGTAGGCAAGGGGCTCAGATCCTCCATTACTTTCTTTTGTATTACTATTTCATTGGGAGAATAGAAAGAAACTAATTCCAGCAGCTTGGGAAGATTTACTAAAAGGGGCGGCATGGGCTTCTAGGTCCTCCGTCAACCACGCAGCTCTGTAACTTGGCATGCACTCAGCACCTGTACACCAGACACCGCTGTACATGCATTAAGGCCATGATCTCAGCACTTAGCAGTGCCAGCCCTGGACATAGACCACCTGGCGTCAAATGCTGGCTCCACGCTGTGTAACCTTTGGCAAGCTCCTGTACCTCAGTTTCCTCATTTTTTGGATTCAATTTTTCCAATAGCTCGAGGAAGATTATCCAGTGTTTTTGTTGTTGTTATTATTATTATTATCATCATCATCTTGCTTAACTATCCTACCAACCTCATGTTTTAGATTTTAGCTCTTTCATTATATCTGTCAGGAACCTGGGGCACAGAGAGGTCGAGTAACTTGTTCAAGGCTACACAGCTAATAGTGATAAACACAGGATTCAAACCTGACTAGACTAGGATTCTGTCTAAGTTCAAAGTTATACACTCAATCACTACATGATTAGTCAGGTTTACAACCCTTCAAACAAGGTAGATTCTGGTGGGTGAGTCTTATTTAGTTTTCTACCAATAGTTGTTTGATCACTAAAAAAATTCCATCTAACAAGACCTGCCCATGATCAATACCCAGCCACACTGAATCTTTAATGCTCTGTCTTATCAAATTAGCACAACTTCTACCACAACTCAGGGCAGAAATCAATGTTCTCTTGACCTTAAACACGCACCAACTTGCAAACACTCATGCCTTGGGCCTTCTGTGGCTTGTGGGTGAAGAGAGCCACGCTCAGACACATCCACTTCACCCCAGTGAGACTGCAGCTGCAGATGCGCCATGCCACCACGGGCCCCAGAGAGCCCAGCAGTCATGGCTTCCATCCCCAGGCCTCCCCGTCCCTCCTCCCAGGACCTGTGGTATCTCCAAATGTCCTTCAGCACACAGTACCCAGCCAGGCAGCCTCTGGTCTCCACTTTATCCTAAACTGAGCCACAGTAACAGAAGGCCTCTCAGCTCCCAGGTTTTCTCTTCTGTAAATCTTTCCATCCTCAGCACTTTTCACAAACACTTAGCAAACCACAAGTTTCCCTCATCCTACAGGCTCTCGTCTCACACTTGTCACTGCTGTACAAATTTCAGTATCAATTAGTGTCATTTTCTTCCCCATACACCTCCTCCACTCCAGCCCCTCACTCTGAGTCTCCTATTTTGCTCTTGTTTGGAGCTCACACCAGGGCTCCTTGCTACAATTCCCTATGTCTTCCCTTTAGGCCCACTTGGGGTCTAATCATCTTTCATGCTTTGTTAAAGTTTCCTCATGAAACATTCCAGGAGAGTCTAGTCCATTTTTTTACCTCTTCTAAACTCCTTCAATTTTTTGATTCTGAAGAACACGATTTAGTACTTAATTGTCTATTACCTTCTGTTTTCTTTCTTCATGAGCTGCAGCATCTCCCTAGGCAGAAAACAAGATCCTCAATTTCCAAAAATCATACTATACCTCTTCGTATAATCTCCATAAGAATAATAATAGATAGCATTTATTAAGTGCTTACTAAGTACCAGGTAGTGTTTTAAGTAATTTACAAGTGTTATCCTGTTTAATCCTCACAGCTGCTTTATAAGGTAGCTCATTATTTCCTCATTTGGCAGATGAAGAACCAAAGCCCAGCAGTCAGATATGTAGCACCAGGTCATCAAGGTGGCAAGCAATGGAGCCCAAATTAAAATCCCAGTAGTCTGACCAGAGCACCTGCTCTTGCCACCAGGGCTCCTATACATTAATAGAGTTGTTTGCAATTAATGCCTGCTGTGAAATTGTTCCCTAAAATATACCCTGTCACTGACTCTATGGAGTGACCACATATAATGATGAGATATAATCTGGGTTCATAGCAAATTACCCCCAAATTCAAGTGGCTTAAAACAACATTTTTTATATCCCTTCCATGGGTCAGAAACCCTGGCAGAGCTTAGCTGGGTGCCTCTGGTTCTGGGTCTCTCACAAGCCTGCAGTCAAAGTGCTTCTCAAGGCTTAACTGGGGAAGGGTTCACTTCAAGCTCACTCACCAGGTCTTGGTAAGATTCAGTTCCTTGAGGGCTCTTGGCTGGAGGCTGCCCTCAGCGCCTTGCCACGTAGCCTCTCCTTAGTGCAGCTCACAGTTTGCTTCCTCAAAGCATGCCAGGGGGAGACACAGAGATGGTGTGAAAGTAAGACAGAAGTTCTAGTCTTTATAACCTAATCCTGGAAGTGACATCTCACCACTCTTGCCATCCTTTATTCATTAGAAGTAAGTCACAGGGTCCAGCCCACACTTAAGGGGAAGGGAATTACACAGGGGTGTGAATACCAGGAGGTGAAAATCATTGGGAGCCTCTTCGGAAGCTGCCTGCCACAATCCATAAAAGCAATTAGGAGAAGCCTCCCTGAAGAAGGAGCATTTACGCTAACTGCTGACAGATGAATAAGAGTTGGCCAAGATGTGTGTGTGGAGTGAGGAAGCCAGGCAGTTGAAAGAGATCATGGGGTCCCTGGAAGGAGCTGGGCTTGTTCAAGGAATAGCAAGACACTTCATGAGACTAGAGTGTGAGGGGTTCAGAGGAGGGGACTCAAGATAAGACTGGGGCAGGCCTGTAGGCAGGTCCAGAATCTTTCTCCTTCTCCTGAGAACAACAAGAAGACCCTGAAAGATGGTAGGAAATGGGATTCGGGTATGGAGAACACATTAGAGAGGACAGGAATGGAAGAGGATGACGGGTGGAGGGCTGTTACAGCTGGAGAGGAAGAGATAATGAGTTTGAGATACAGTTTGGCTGAGAAATCCACTTAACCAGCCCACAGTCAAGGGAAAAAGTACTATACAAATTCCAAAGTACTAAAAAGTTCCTGCCGGGTGAGATTTTCCTTCCACCCTTCTGTCTGCTGGCCGTAGGTGAAGCTGTCGTCCTTAGGCTCTTTTTAGAATGTGGAGGAAGAGGGAGCGTTTTAGGGTAAATCCTCTTGTTTCCTGTAGAACCACCCCAGCATTGAGGTGGCTCCTCTGGGACAGAACTGAGCGTGTTCTCTGTGTGGGTGCCTCTGTGTCTATCTCCGTTTTCTCAGAAACAGAATGAGAAATACAAGTTTGGGAAATTATCTGTTTGGGAGGTAATCCCAGGAAACACTAGTAGGGAAGTGGGGAAGGGAAAGGAGCCTATACTATATATTACCGAGAATATTTCCACTGCAGACAACTGGAACTTCAGCTTACAGGCCACTTTGAGAGACACTGCAGGACAGACACTTAGAGTTGTCCCACCCAAGAGGAGCGGAACCCTGGTCCATCACTTCTTGACTGATTCCCACTCTGTTGGCTCTTTGGCATGTGCCAGCTCAGGCCTGGGGACTCAAGTGACCAGAAAAGAAAGCCCCCAGGAAGGGGTCCCAGGTGTTTGCAGCCAGCAGCCTTCATGTGTAGAGTGTTTTGAGAGGACATGAGTGGAACTTAACAAAATCTATTGTAATAATAATAGCTAAAAGGCTTTCATACAATTAGTCTGTTTCATCCTCACAGATATGTTAGCTCAGTCCTTGACACCTGAAGATGCTCACAAATGTTAATTAAACTTGTTAGTGTAGCCACTGTGTTGTCCAAGGTCGTTCAGCATGTAAACGTCAGAGCTGCGACTTCCACCAGGTCATCAGTGCTGAGTCTGTTGGTCTTTAGGTTACAGAGCAGAGAATGCGCCACTGCTCTGAGGGGTCCTGACTCAGCTACGGAGACAAGCAGGGGAGAAGGTGGAATGGGTAATACGGAGGGCTGACTTGGCCAACATCACCCTCTTGCTCTGGGTCAGCCCAATTAGCAGCATTTGTCTGATAAAATTATAAAGAGGAAAACCCCAGAATGACCTCTAGGGATGTACATGAGAATGCAGGAAGAACAAATGAGGGTGATAAAAAGCATATACAACCCGTCTCTTCAAGCCAAAAGTACCAGATTGAAAAACAATCCATTAGGCACTGTCCCGTGTTTGCTTTTGGAGACCAAGCTAGTTTATCTGACTGGCTACGCGGACAAATCCACCATTTAGAAAGGGCCCATTCAAGTAAAAACTGATTGATTCCTTGGTGGTCTCTCTTCTGGGCCATAATCTCTTCTTTTATTCTGATGCCTTGATGTTGTTTCAGAAATCTCTAGGGTAGATTCTAAGCAGAATGGCAACCACAGAATAGAAAGGTTGCTGGAGAGGCAACATGAATACAAGGGTGGGGGGTGGGAATGGAGGGGGGGGACGAGAAAATCCACTGAACATGGGAAAGACAACGGCTCCAAGCTGGGCTCTCTCAGTAACTAGCTTCGGACCCTGAGTGAGACAGAGGAGCGTACTTCACATGTAATACCTCTATTATGTGTCCAGCACTGTCCTTGGCACAGCACAAAGGCCCTATAAAGTAGATGTTATCATGCCCTTTGTACAGAAGTCTGAGATTTTAAACATCTTGCCCAAGGGCATGCAGCTGTTAAGCAGAGGAGCATTTGAATTCAGTTCTGCCTGACTCCAACATCCCTGCAATTTACTCCCTGCTGTGCCTCCATTTCCTTATGTGTTTTATAGGACTGTTGTAACAAATGTATACAGAGTGCCTTTTTTCAAGTATAATTTTCTGTACACATCCACGTAATCTACTGGATGAAGCAGAGCACCCCAGCTCCTGCACTGCTACTTGGCACTCCTGTTTAGGAAGAGGTAACCCCAGACCATTCCACTGCCCCTTCTACACCGTGTGAAGGCATTTGTCACTTGGGAGAAGGGCTCCTCGTCAACTGTAAATCAGTGGGACACTATTCAGTTCTGGCCAGAGAGTTAGCAAAACCCAAATGAAAATTTTTAAAGCCAGGTTTCCTTTTTATTATTATTATTATTCATGCCTGGAGTCCACTGGGAAAATCTTTATCTGCATTAAAACATACATTAGAAGAAGCGAGACAAAAAGGCAGACAAGAGTGTGTCCTACAAAGGGTTTCTTTGAGCCCAGCTCTGTTCCTCTGTAAAGTTCTTTGCCGCGCTCTCCACAAAGATGGAATCTGGGTTCAAGGTTGAATGGAAGCTGGCTCCTGATGGAATGCGTATCCCCTGAACACACCTCTAAAAGATTAGCCCGTCATTAAATATTTGTAGGATAACAGGAGAAGCCTAATTTAGTTTTTGTTTCTTTCTCTCTGTGGTTTAATCACAGATGAAAGAGACTAATAGCACTGCAGAGCTTTCTGGTGATCAAAGGCCAATCAATCCCCTTTGTGGAGTAATTAACTATTTGCTAAACTTGCAGAATTGATTTCCATTTAGGACTAAGAGCGAGGGTTTTAAATGAAGACCGATTCACCAGGCGAGAGGAGGGAATCTCAGGGCTGATGCCAGGAGATACTCAGGGTGATGAATTGGAATCTGCTAATTAGAGACTGAAAAATACAGCCAGAAGCTGACCCTATTCAAGAGTACTTTAGAGGAAGGACAGGCAGGAGGAAGGGTGGACGCAGATGCTGTCTTGATCTGCCAGGCAGCTGTGCACACTTGAAGTGGAGAAAGCCTTGGCATCCTGTGTAGGGCAGAAAAGTCTTGATTGCAAGCAGACGCCGAGCTGAGAGAGAGGCAGAATGCATGAGGTTGGGAAGTCAGAGTGGAAGTGTGCAGGGGAACAGGGTGTCGAAGGGAGCCCTGTGACATGAGGACCCCATGTGTGCCCCGGAGCACAGAACTGGTCGTTGTGCACCCCTGAGGTTCTCCTCTGGCACTTGAAACTTGCATCTGAAGCCAGCCAAGAATTTGGATCCTGCTGGCACCTGTACAGATGCCCTGAGAATCTGACCACATGAATATACACGGGATCTTAAATTGAAAGTTTATGCCAGCTTAGAACTATAAAGACTTGAGACAACCTAATAATGCCTCTGTTTAGGGTTGCCAGATAAAACACAGGATGCCTAGTTCAATGTGAATTTCAGATAAACGGAAAATTTTTTTAGTCTAAGTATGTCCTAAATTATTTGTTGCTTTAGTATAAGTACATCCTAAATGACTTGATGTTTCTTTGAAATTCAAATTTAACTGGCTTCCCTGCATTTTTTTACTTGATAATCCCACAGCCTTACTCTGGTTAGATCTTGGCCCTCTACTTCTTGAGTTGGAACCTCTCCGGGGCTCAGTTTCCTTCTCTATGAATGAGTCTCATACGAGTAACTGATTTTTTCGTTATGAATATTAAGTGAAATAACTGAATGTGAAGCACTTAAGACCATGCCATGCCTAGTACATTTTACGTTCTTTGTAAATGTTACCTATGATTGTAGCAAACAGGATTTATTTAACAAATAAAATAATAATGTTAAATATTAATCATGTATTTCACTTTCTATTTCCTCCTATCCTTTATCACCAGCTCCTTTTCTTTCCCTTTTTGTCCTCCTGTCTGTCTTTCTCCCCTTCCTTCCATTTTTCACTGTAAGTTTAACCTCTACCAATAGCATTAGTAATATTTTGTAAAATGCAGTGTCTCCATTTTCCCCCAGCAAAGGTGCAGTTTGGATGACTGGCCAGGAGCTGCCTTAAGATGCTAATTCTATGATCTTGGGCACACCCTTTAATCTCTCTGTGCCTCAGTTTCCTCCTATGAAATGACAATAATGTGACATGTCAGATTAAATGAACGCCTATAAGGATAGCATTTAAAATAGGGGCAAGCGCAGTAGCATTACTACTAATAACACAAATGTTACTTTGAGTTCCCCTGGAAATAATGCAGTAAATGTTAGCTTCAGTGAAGTTCCTTAAGCCAAGCAGGATGCTGGTTCATCCTCAGGGAGTAAGTCCGTGGATGCGGGTCCTCGCTTTGAATTTCACAGGTCCACTCTGGCCAGAGGTGCGTGTATGTAAGTGGAAACCAGACTGCCTTTGGTGAGATGAGGCCCTGGGTGGCTTCAGTGTTTGAAGCAAATGAGAACATTTTTCTCGTCTCCCACAAACCAGTTCTAACTGTGCTTTACCATTTGCCAGAGCAGAAGCTCCCAGCAGGTCGATGGTGATTGAACAGCATTTCTTAAGAACTTAGGTGATCGATTTCCCCAATGGGCACTGCTACCGCAGCCTCCTGGCCACAGCCTGTATGGATCTCCCCAACCCCAGATGAGGTTGGGGCAGGCAGGGGCGCCTCCTTGGTGCATTTGCTCCACCCTCAGACCACCAGCTTCTGGGAAAGCAGCCATGGGGACCCTTGCTCTGAACCAAGCCAATTTAGGGAGGCCGAGCTGGGTTGCACTTCTAATTGATTAGCAGGCTATGGATTTTACAGTAGATGAGGTCCCAAATGAGGATAAGATTCAGGCAGGCTGAATCTATTGTACTCTCCTTATACTACCCCCTAAGTAGGCAATCATGTCCTTTACTTAATGCTTTATAGATGCCAGGCCTGGTTCCAAAATCTTGACAAATATTAACTCTGTTTATCTTTATAACAACCTGATACAGCAGGTGCTATTATCACCCCTGTAGAGCAGATAAAGAAATACAGGCACAGAGAGGTTAAGCTATTGCCCAACTTCACACAGCTCTTGGGTGGTCCTTTTATCATTACAGATCACTTGAATGGGACCCCACAAACTGTTGCTGAGAATTACTTTAGACAGTACAGTGAACCAGGTGCTAGGTGACAAAGGACACCTTAGACCCCATTCCTGCCCTCTCTATGAGCTAGAGGTATGGAGTAAAGAGATGTGTATAAGATAGTCATAGCAGTGTGGTGGTTCTCCAGACTGGGAAAAATATACGTTTCTCAAGGGGTGAGGAAATGATGAACAGAAAGAAAAACTGGTCTTTTGAGCTTTCCACTATTCCTGCAGCCAGGGAGAACGTGTTGTATTTGAATATCCTAGCAGGGGTATAAATGTTACCACACTGCATGTAGCAGGCCTTCCAGCTTTGGGGACCCATTGAGGGTCAGAAGATTTTGTAATATTCACCTGGAAGCTCAAAGGTCATGCTGTGTTTGATGAGCCAGGTCCTGGACCCAGCGTGATAGGTGTGATTGGAGAGTCTTTTGGCAGCGTACACTGTGCTTGGGAGATCACTCCCCAGAGAACTGTCCCTTGCTGGCTTGACATGCAGAGGTAACTGAAACTGTGTTGCCCAGAAACCAGAGAAGGGAAGAGGTTAAGCATAGTAGTGTTTTAAGGATTCCATTTGACTCTTTATTGTAGGTTGAATTCACCTATGAAACAGCCAGAACTTCATATTCATTGGCCCATGAGACCATCTCCATAGCTCTCTATCAAAAGGAGCAAGACAGTACCCACCTAAAATGGTGCTGTGTAAAATCCCCATGCTCATGAAATTGCTTAGGAAGGGTGGAGAAAAGTACCTGGAATACAAAGGGTTTCTCAAGTGGAGATGCACCTCGGTGCTGGCCCTACCCACCCAGGGCTGACCAGCTGTGTTTAAATGCAGGGGCTGCCGTGAACTGACTCACTGCTGGATAATTACGTTAGGGACCAATACGGCCTGTTGAAAATCAATTCTGTTGGACCAGTGTGTTTGTTCGGCAAGCCACTCAGCCAATTCAGGAGTATATTAGGCAGCAGGCCCAGTGCGGTGACCTCTTCCGGATTGGGGTTGACACTTGAACGAAGGCGTTTGTCCAGTTAAAGGACAGTACTAGCAGCAGGCTCTTATCTCCCCTAAATTGGATTACTCAGATCTGCTTGTTCTCTTTAAAGATAGCTACTCTTGGGCTTTTCCCCTCTCTTTCTATCTGTCTGAGATGGTTACCTAGTGATTACTGTTTAACTTGCCATCCTTATGTATTCTCAAACAGTTAACGCTTAATGCCACCAGTGTCACTTCCCTCTCCTGCGTGTGAGAGGTCATCTGATGCTGACACCTGCATTTTTCAGGTCACTGGTTGGAGCAGTGAATGGGTTGGGATCCAGGAGGGCTGACCTCTGTGTTCTTGAGGAGTTCATGGCTGGCACACCTGTGATTCACTTCCCAGGAAGCAGAAATAGACCCAGGGATAACATACACCTCCCTTCCAACATGCCACTTCCCTCCAAAGGAATGACCCCCAAGACACATTCATTAGCTTGAAAACTTACAATCCTGCTCACCAAAGTCCCCTGAGTGGAAAGGCCACCCGACCACCAGGACCGTGGACAGCAGCTGCCTCCAGGCCTCCGGAGCATCACTACCCTCCACGGTACAGTTAGGAGGCAGGCGAAATGATGACAGAAAAGAGTGCCCATGAGAAGCCTGAGAAGACTCAGTCCCTCTTGGTTGAGTCTTTGCTACCTAGAGCTGCAACAGCTGCCACCACACCTAAAGTGGTGGCAGGTGTCAAGAAGACATTGAAAGGCCCAGGGCCTCCTGCATACACCTCTTGAAAGCATGCAGGAAAGACTTATTGCCGCAATTATGGTTCCTTTAATGACACATAAAATTAACCGCTCCACATATCTACTCACTTTGACAGCTGAGGATTTCATTGTGACAAAAGTAGGGCCATGCACACTGTCAATGATTTACACTTTCGTATCCCAAACCCTGTCAACCAATTAGACTGCAAGAGCGAGCGGCCCCATTTTCTAATGAAGCTATAATCAGGCTGCTCCTTCACCCAGAAAGAGCAGAAATTCTTGTCCCGGATGGAGAAGGTAATCATCAGGGGAAAGGAAGTGTTTGAATAAATCAGATGTGATATCAGTGCAGCTTGCTATAGGTCCCTTATAATTGGAATCTGGGCTGATGGACACTCAGCATCCCCTTCTAAATGTTTTGCTTGAGAGAAACTAGCCTTCTCTGTGTAGAAAAAGGCAACATGCTTCTGAGATGAACAGCTGAAGACAGAAGCCATGGATAAATATCAGGCCTGAGCTCTCAACGATCCACTGAAATGTTAGGGGAGAAAGAGAGAAAGGGAAGAGGGAAGGGAAAGTGGGAGGTAGGGGGAGCAAGGAAAGCAGAAAAGAAGGAAGGAAGGAAAGAGAAAAAATAAAAACAAGGAAGGGAGAAAGGAAGGAAAAAAGGGACTCTGGAGGAAGGAAGAGGAGGGAGGGAGGGAAGGAAGAAGGGAAAGAGGGGGGGGAGGAGAGAGGAAAAAGGAAAGGGGAGAGAAAAGATGTAGGAAAAGAAATAAACTTGCTCTCTACCCAAGCTTCCGCACATACAAACGCTGATTGATAACATCTGTACTCCTTATCTCTTGAAATGATTGTGAAAATGAAACAAGATCCTGTGAGTGAAAGATATGATGCAATCACCTTTTATTAGCACGGCTGCTAATCACACCTCCTACATGCCAGCGCTAACCACAGCACAGGCTCTCACAGACCCTGTTTGATGATGACAATTGTGCACTTGGCTTGGGGTAATTCTTCTGATCAGTTAGATCAGGTGTCAGGATTCCAGCATGACTCCAGGGGAAGGGGAGGGGAAAGGTGTGGAAAGAGCTTCTGGAGGAATTCCAAGGAACTGTGTTGGCAGCAATGACAGTAGAGCTTCCCAAGACCTTCTCCTGCATCCTTTCCAGAGTGTAAGACTTTCCGTACCGTTTCTGTGGCAGAACGAAGATGTAGAGGCACTGTGGAGCACTGAGAACAACTTTGGTGGGTTCTTGGGTGGAAAAATTTAAAAAGTACTCTCTGGGAATTCACTCTGCTTTGATCTCTGTTATTGATACTCTAAAAGGAAGGCCAAGAAATGCAAGATCCTAGTAGGGTCATGACACCATCCCCATTCTTATACCATATTTAAAAATATATATTTAAATATACATATTTAAAATATGTATATATTTATATTTTCCCACTGTATTTTAATGAAGTAATTGCTTCTGCAGCAAACCAATTTTATTGTCACAAGATCTCTGATTCCCTATGTAAACACATCAGCCATGCATCAGCAAATGAGAATTTCCTGAACTTCTGGCAGCTGACTTGGCAGGGCCAAGCTCCATGCCTGCGATGGTGAGGGCTGGTCACCCACAGGGAATTTTCCCATCATTCACTTCGAATGTGGCTCCCACAAGAGCCTCCCAATGAGCACCAAGGGTTCAATGAGGAGAGATTTGAGTGCATTGCTTGTGCCAATTTGGCTTGTGTGGCTAATTGCAGTGCGTGCAGAAAATATCACCTGCAAAGATCAGTCCATCCTCTGAACACCGGACTCTCAAAGTTAACGACAAAGCTCTCTGGGTGAAGCCCATCAGTAGAAACGCTCATGGAAACATCAAACACGGCTTCAAGTGGAAGGTGGCTGAGAGCAAAACTTTAAAGATCAAGGAGAAGGCTAAATTGAACCAAATTCTTTCAGGGTCTGAAGAGGATGGAGGCTGGGGTTGGGGGCTGGGGTCGAAAGGGGGGGAAATGGCACATCCTGAGGGTGAAGGACCCATCCAGGGAGGTGATTAACAACCCATTGCAGGAAGACTTACTGAGCTGATCCCAGTTACATGAAAGAATGGGACAATACTGAGCTTCTCCTTAAGACCTTTTTTCTAACCAACTTCAAGTAAACTTGGAGTAGTTGAGTGCTTGAGGTGTAATAACATGAGGTATGCCTTGACCACCAGCAGAAAATAAACCATGGCTTTGACAGGTTGGGGGCAGTTTCCTTTTAAGCAGGCTGCCTGCCCAAGTTCAAGGAGATTAGTAAACAGAGAAGAAGAGGCCTTGTTTATAATGAGAATGAAACCAGCCACACTTTAAAAGGTGTTTGTGAAGCACGGTTTTTTTCCCCCTTAACCAGTTGACTGCCTAAGGAACAAGCTTGATATTCTGCCAGCTTTTTAAGAAAATACTTAAATATCAAAAGTTTTCACTCTTTTCTGTGTGTGAAAAATATCAGCTTAAAACCCAATGGGAGTCAAAGTTCTTGCTTAGCATACAAAAGCTTATGAGTTTTATAGTGCTTGAGACTTTAACCTACAAAGTATAATGTAATCCTCTTTGAGCCATCTGCACCATGGTGTCCTGGCTGTAAATAAACCATCTGGGTACAGTGGATGCAGCCACAGCTGCCTGCCTCCATCACTCACCCTTAGTAAATACTCCTTCACAACAGATGAAATTAACTACTGTAACAGATAACTAGAGAGAGTAGTTCTCAGAGCACATGTTTTACCATACCAGTCATGCTTAAATACAACCCATAGCTCCACGTTGGCTCAGCCACCTACAGATGACTCTCTCTCTCTATCTCCCTCGCTCCCTTCCCACCCCCTCTAGCTTTCTGAGCCCCAGTAAACCTAGTTGCTGGGACGTACCTCTGAGAAGAGTGAGGACAGCACAGAAACACCCACTGGACAGGGAAGGTATATGTGAGGAACAGTCTGACTCCTTGGTGCTCCCACACGGAGCAGATGCTGATGTACCAATGTGCGCTGAGTTCTTCCACATTAAGGCCATTACAGGTTGCAGGAATACCTAGTTCTGGGCACTGAAGCCTGGAGAGGGGAAGGGAGTAAAGTCAAGGATTCCTTGGGGCTGACGTTGCCCCAGGAGAGAGGAGTGATTGCAGTTGTGTCTTGCTGTATTGGGAAGTAGGATGGGAGGAATTTGTTTGGCATGACCTAAGTTGCCTACTTAACTGGTAAACTTGGACATTGTGGTCACTGGAAAGAGCAATCATTTATTTGAGTAGGTCTCTTCTATATCATCACTCTGGTATTGCAAAGACTTGGATTTGAAACCAGATTCTTGCATCTAACTGCTGTGTGACTTTGTGCTGGTTACATCACCCCTCTGAGCTCCTGTTCTCTTCCGCTATAAAATGGAAATGATTGTACCTCCTGACAGTTTGTGAGCATGAGAATCGATTGTAATAATCATCATTGCCATCATCATTCTTAAACAAAGTATAATAATTATCTTTAGTTATTATTATTGTAATGGTAATAGTGAATGTTTAACCTTCTGGTATGGGGCAGAGGAGAAGCTCCTATTTCTGCCTTGGGCTCTCTAAGCTGTGGGTCTTTTTTGCTAGGGCTGTCTGTAAGTCCCCATTTCTACTGTCTGAAGCTCGTGATAACCAGGGGTGTCCTGATCCACAGCTTTATCACGCTCCGTGGCTGTTCAGCCAATCAGCGGCTTCTCTGCCTTCTGTATCATGGGGCGTGGCCAAGTAAGCAGAAGCTTCCTGTTTTCTTCTGTACACCGCGGGGCGGGGGGAAGGGGGCTACAGCAAGGACAAGGCTGCCCACTGTGGGGAGAATCCAGAGGATCCTAGGTAGGTGTCAGATGTTTACTGGAAGGCTGGGAAAGGTCCAAAAAGCACGCAGAAGATCCATCAATTAGATCAACAGGCCTCTCTGTGCTGCAGGGTCCCTGAAGCTTCAGGAAAAGGAACTAGGGCCAGAGGATCCATGACAGGTACAGCGCCTTCATTTGGCCCAGGAGACCTCCTCGAAAAATAAAACAGCACAGGAGTAGCTCAGTAGAGAATCCTGGTGCTTGTATGGCTCAGGGCCAAGATGTTCCAAACCCCAGTCATAGCTGAGGCAGTGGCACATCTGTGCCCTGAACTACTGCAGGGACCCAGCTGGGGTCACTGAGGGGTGTGGCAGCTTCAGAGCAGCTTTTGGGACTTTCACTCACAGATTCACATCGTATTTGAAAATAGCTAGGTCTAACTGGATACGATACTTTTCTTTAAAAGAATGTGAACTCAGGCCTATAAAAAAATGCTGTTAACTGGCAACAGGATTTTCCCCCGCAAACAGATCACATTCACACCCTGTAAGCTGAGAGTGGGGCTGGTTAACTCCACAAACAAGACAGGGAATAATGGAAAGTTGGTCCGGTTTGGAAAACAAAGACCCAAGGGACCCAGGTTTCTGCAGAAATGTTTAAATTGAGATGTGGCATATACTAAGTGTCTGTAATTTTTCTCAATCATTTGAGAATTAATTGCTGACATTGTGCCCCTTTATCCTTAAACACTGCAGTGCTTATTTCCTAAGAAGAGGGACATTATTTTATATAATCACAGTACAATTATCTAAATTAGGAAATTGACCATTTATACAATATCATCAACCAACTCCACAGCCCAATTTCAAATTTTGTCCAATCTCCCAATAATGTACTTTACCCAGGAACACGGATTGCCTTTGGCTGTCACATCCCTTTTGTTTCTTTCGAGCTAGAACAGTTCCTCAGTCATTCTTTATCCTCACCTGATCTTTTTCTTTCTTTAACCTTGACATTTTTGAAGAGTACAGGCCATTTATTTTGTAGAAGATTACTCAATTTGGGTTTGTCTGATGTTTCCTCATTATTAGATCTGGGTGATGAATTTTTGGCAGAAATACCCCAGAAGTGATGTTGTGTCGTCCTTGGTACAACCAGCCAGAGGGATCTGATGTCGGGTTGGTTTCATTATCGGTGACGTTATCTTTGATTACTTGGCCAAGTTGGTGTGTATCAGGTTTCCTCACGATTTTGCTATTTTTTCTTTTGTGATTAATAAGAAATTTATGGGGAGATACTTTAAAGACTATGTGACTATCCAATTCTCATCAAACTTTCACCCACTCATCTTAGCATCCATTGACGATTCTTCCCTGAATCAGTCATTACTATGATGTTTGCCGAATAGTGATTTTTCTAATTTCATCATTTTCTACATGTATTAGTTCAGTTCTACTGCAATGAAGAGCCTTCCCTACTTCACATTTATCTATTTATTAATTTATTTATGTCAGTATGAATTCATGGATTGTTAGGCATTATTCAGTGGGTTGTAATCCATTACTATCACTGTTGATTTTCACATACAAATTGTTCCAGAGTTGGGCAGTAGGAGTCCTTTCGGTTCTTTTGACATGTCCTCTTCATTTACTGAGCACTTTCTGGAACAGGGTGTTCAGGCTTATCTAGTACCTTACCTGCTCTGTAACCAGCCGTCTCTCTACGGGGTCCTGAATCCTTCTGAGGAGAAAGGAATTTAAAAAACAAGATCTGGGCACCAGGTTCTGGACATGAGGGCTACGAGGGAGTCATCATTTCTAGGCCCTCACAATGGAGAGAGCTAGGGTCTGTACCTAGTTTTAAAACACACTGGTACTCTCAGTTCCAGTCCTGTAGCATCCTGGGGTTCCCTCTTTTGTATATTTGAAAAAAACAAAACTACTTCTCCAATACTGAGGCATTTGCTCCCATTTTTCTCAATATATTTACTTATTCTTTGTTCAGGCCTAAAATGCATAGTAGTTTTCAATTTCTTCATGCATACCACTATTAAAACAAAACTATTAACCAGGGTTCAGTATTTCTCTGTGTTGCTTTTTGTCGGTAGCCTGAGGGTGCACAGTCAAAACACTGTCTTCAAAAGTTACTTGGAAGAGTTCTCCTTTCAACCTTTGTTCAGCGTGGTTATACTATTCATTTGAAATATAGTTTGATTCATTTGTTTCTGTTAGGGGCTTTCTCCCATCCTTGTGGATTTTTTAAATAAAAGGTCAAAACTAAATTAAAAAGCTTATTCAGGAAAGTGTCACCTGTCCCCCTAACCCTTCCACCCTGTGCCCACCACCCCTTGCAAGTAACTAATCTCATTCATTTCTGGTTTGCCTCCCAATGTTTTTTTGCTAAAGTAAGTAAATACATGTACAGTTTATTTCCTCTTATTTCTTATAGAAAAAGAAAACATACCATAAATGACCTTTTGCACTTGGCTTTTTTTCTCTTAACATCCTGAAAGTCACTCCCTATCAGTTTTTAGAGCTCTGTCTTCTTTCTATTTCTTTTTTAAGCAGACTAGTACTTCATTGTGTGATCATACATAGTTCACCCAACCAGTCTTCTCTTCGTGGGCATTGAAATTGTTTCCAATATCTTGTAATTAAAAACGATGATCCAATATGTAATCTTGTATATTTGCATTTTAATAGGTGGGTGGGTGAGTGTCTTCAGGGTAAATTCCTAGAAGTGAGACTGCTGGGTCACTAGGTATACAAATACATAGTTTTGTTAGAATATTACAAAATCCCCTTCCTTAACTGCTGTACCAATTTGTAGTCCCTCCAACAAGGTGTGAAAGTGCCTATTTTCCCACAGCTTGACCAGCAGAATGCATCAAGCTTTTTAACGTTTACCAGTCTGATAGGCGAGAAACAATATTATAATGTCGTTTTTAAAAACAGCTTTATTAAGATTTAGTTCACATACTATACGGGGTGGGGCAAAAGTAGGTTTGCCCCTACCGTTGTTCATATGAAAAATAATATAAGAATCAATAAATAATAGTACAAGAATAAGCTCTGTGTTTTACATAGTCACAACTATAAATACACTTTGTCCCACCCTGTACAGCTCACCCACTTCAAGGGCACAGATATCTGCAAACATCACCAAAGTCAGTTTTAGAAACCCAGTACCTTTACCTATCATTCTTCTATCTCCCTACCTCCCAGGCCTAAGCAAACACGGATCTACTTTCTACCCATATAAATGGTGTCATACAATATGTGGCCTTTTGTGACTGGCTTCTTTCATTTAGTATGTTTTTAAAGTTCATCTATGTTATGGCATGTATCAGAACTTCATTCTTTTTTATGACCAAATAACATTTCATTGTATGGCCAGATCATATTCCATTTTGTTTATCCATTTATCTGTTGATGGGCATTTGGACTATTTCTACCATTTGACTATTAAGACAAATCTTGCTATAAACATTTTTATGTTGTTTTATGTATGGAAACATGTTTTTATTTCTCTTGGCCATATACATAGGCATGGAATTGCTAGGTCTTGTGGACACTGAATGTTTAATTATTTGAGGAACTGCCAGAATTTTCAAAATGGTTTTAATTTGAATTTCACTTATTATGTGTGGAGTTGAATTTTTTCTTATGTATAAAGACTATTTTTATATATTTTTTCAAATTATATGCTCATATCCTTTTCCCTTTTTTTATTGGGCTGCTGATTTTTTTCCCCTTCAGTGTTAAAAAGGACTTTGTACTTGCAAAAATTGGCTTTTGGTCTGTGATATATATTACAAACATTTCCCCCTTCATCTTTTGATTTTGCTTATGGTATTTTTAATTCAAGCTTTTAAAATTTTTATGTAATCAAACTTATCAATCTTTTATTGTCTCTGGATATTGATTCAAGTTAGAAATCCTTTCTCCACACCCAGAAGTTTACTCATGTTTTCTTCCAGTATTTGTAGGGTTCACGTCTTCATACCTTTCCAACCCATTTCAGAGTATATTCTTGAGTGCGGGTGGAGGCACAGGGCTAACTTTCCTAACTTTCCTAACTGACTACCCAGTTGTCCTTCCACCACTTATTAATCATCTGAGTCCCGGTGACTTTCACTGCCACTTTTATATTTAGGATATACCAAATTTTCATATGTGTGGGTCTCTTCCCAGACTTTCTGTTCGATTTCAGTGGTCTGTCTGTATATTCAGGCCCCGATGCTGTTTTGTTTCTTACAAACCCCTGCTCTTTTGCTAAGACCCTCGCTTTCAGGAAGTCCTCCCTGTCTCTACTTCAGTCTACACCACTGCAACTTAAGGCCCTTTCCCTTGTGAGTTCCTGTGAACACTGGGCTCTCGTTGCACACCTCCCTCTGAGCTGTCAGGTGCTGTGGGCTCTCTCCTTTTATGCAAATGCCGCTGCTGTTTCTGGCCCAGAGGTGACTCCCTCTCATTGACAGCCCTGACTGCCGACTTTACAAGTAATTTGCTGAGTTTGTCAAGCACTGCAGAATCATGTAAATGCCATTATCGTTTTTGTCATCATCATCAGCTGAAGCATCAGCTGCTTCCCTTCCTTCACCTATTGTTTAGAGCAAATGAAGTAGCTGCTGATGCTCAGAACGGCAGCTTTATCTGTGGGACACCCAAAGTCATAAGCCTGTGTAGGTCAGTTCACATCTTAAAGGTGTCAGATAGGCCAGGAGAAGGATCATCATACACACCTACTCTTCATGGTTGAGGAGCCAATATATCTCACAAGAGTTGGGAAAGCAGCCCTTGACCCCCACCCCACATGAATTTTCTTTCCTACTCTTGGTGTCATAGCAAAAATCTAATTGGAAAACATATCTGTGCCTGAGAACTAGCTGTTTAAAAAAAAAGAAGTAGTTGTAGACTTTGTAAACCTATTTTTTTTGTTATAAGGTTATTTGTTTGGAACAGAAAACCACTATTTGAGTCCATGCAACAAATATCTGGTGAGCAGCTGCTCTATGAACAGGATTGTAGTAGAACCTGTGAAGGACTCAAAGGTGAATGAGACAAGACCCTGCCCTCCAGGAGCTCACTCACAACTGAAGGAGTGAATGGGAAGATAGCAGGGATGGACAGAGAGAAGGGGGTGCCGCGATAGCATTACAAAGCAAATGCCAATGAATGAAAAAGAAAAGTTGCAAACTACTGTGGCTGCACAGGAGAAAAACCATTCTTGGGCCTCTTTGGGAGTGAAGAGACTTAAAGTCAGACTCTGAAGAATAAATTGGATGGCCCAGGAAGATAATCTGGCATTTGTAATGGCTTACATGAAATTACAGAGGCAAAAACATATGTTGAGTCAAGCCATACAAAATGACTGTCTTGTAGGTCAAAGCAGTCACATACTGGCAAGTGCACATGATTGAATCTAGCATATCATGTTTGGGGACACTGTGGACTGCTTGTAGAACTAACACTGATTTGGAGGGGGTATAAGATTCCATATGGGAAACCAAGTGGAAGGTGAAGAATTTGAATTGTATTAGTATTTAGTGAGATTCATTTAATTAGTTATTCGTGAAATATTTGTTAAGTCTCTATAATGTGCCCAGCCTTCTGGGTGGAGAAGCTCTAAGAACAGAGCCACGTTTCAGAAGGATAATTCTGGCAGGAGTGTGCATGGTGGACTAGAGACAGGGGAGACTGTGGTTGAGAAGATTACTTAGGGGCTCTGGAACTGAAGATGAATGAGGGCCTGGAACATAAATGTGAAAGAATTGAAAGCCATTTGAGAAATGGAACTGACCCCAGAGATTGTGACTGAATCAAAGCAAAGACAAGGGAGAAACAGCTGACCAAAAGTCTCTAAGGTGCCAATTCAGGAGAACTGGAAGGCTCCCATGTAGTCATTCATTCATTCCACAAGTGCTTACTGAGCACCAGCTGTGAGGGGAGTAATGTTCCAGGAGCTGGAGACACAGTGGTGAACAAGACAGGCTCACATGTCTAATGCAAAGAGACAGGCAATAAATTAATAGGTGCTGCTGATAGTAGAGAGTGGTAAGCACTATAAGAAAACATTATTCACGGTAAGAGAACTGGGAGGGTAAGAAAGGTGTGCTCCCAAAGGCTAATCAGGGAAGGGCTAGTGGAGAAAGTGATACTGGAGCAGCAATCTGAATGATGTCAGGGAGGCAGCATGGTAAGACCTAGGGGAACGGAATCCCAGGGAGAAAGAACAGCAAGTACAGAAGCCATGAGGTAGGCACAAGCCTGCAGTATTTGAGGACCAGCTATAAGGCCAGGATGGCTGGACTGAGTCAGGGAAGTGGGGAAACCATTAAGACAAGTAATGGAGGGATGGGGCAAGAGCATGCATAACAAGGAGTTTGATTTTATTTTGAATATGCTGGGTTTTGAGTATGGAGAGATGACCATTTAAAGTTTATCTAGCCCCTATGTGGAGAATTGACTGTAGAAGGGTATAAGAAAGGAAGAGAATTGATGTGGTGGGGGTGGTGAGGAGTTGTCAGATTCTGGATAAACTTTGAGATTAGAGCCAACAGAAGTTGCCAAAGAATCAGCCACAGGGTGTAAGGGAAGAAAGGAATAAAGGATGACTGCCATTTCTAAGAGGAAGCAGCAGGCTTTGCATAGAGAATCAGTGTTCTGATTTGGATTTGAGAAGTTTGACGTGCCCGGAAGATATCAAAGTAAAGAGTCTGAGCAGTCAGTGGGGTACGGGAGCTCAAGGGAGAAGTTGAGCCAGAAGGTCTAAATGTGGGAGTCACCAGCGTATGGATGCATTTAAAGCACTAAACGTGAATGAGATGCTTAGGGAGCAGAATAGAGAAAGTGAAGGAGGAGCATGATGACTGGGTTCTGTGAAGGTCAGTGTTTACAGGTAACAAAGCACAGAAGAACCAGGAAAAGAGACCCAGGAGTAGGGGCTGGTAAGAAAGGAGAAAAAGGAGAGTGTGGCGATCAGGAAGTGTGCAAAAGAAACATTTCAGAGAAGGGGGGATGACCAGCTGTGTCAATGCTGCCAAGAGGTCACATAAGATGAAGACAGAGAATTGACAAGAAAATTAGCGAGAAGGAGATGTTGGTGACCTTGCCAGACAGTTTGAGTGGTATAGTAGTGAAAAAAACCTGAGGAGAGAATGGAAGGTAAGGAATGGAAACAGAAAACACAGACCACTCTTTTTAGGGGATTTTCAATAAACAGCAGGAAAATGAGAAGGTCATTGTTGGGGGTGGAGATTAGATATGGAGTCTAAGAAGGGCTATTATTAAAGAAAGAACACCTTAGAGTAGATTTGTTTATGAAATGATCAAAATGAAGAAGAGCATGATAATTAGTAAATAGGGGAGGGGGTGGGGTCAAGAGTACAAGTGGGGATGTTCAGCCAAGATAGGAGCTCCGGCTTTTCATTCACTTAATGGGGGACATGGTGATGCAAAATTTGTAGATTATGCAGTAGAAGAATAAGGAATTTCTTATTGTTTCTAATTTTAATGAAGTAAGAGGCAAGCTGAGAGTTAGGCTAGAGGAGGAGGGGCCAGAATTTCAAGGACAGAATAGGAGCTATTGAAGTAGTCATCTTAGACAGTGTGTGAGTGTAGTAGGGTTGCCGAGTAGTACCATGGTCATACATTTAAAGTGAGGTTAGTCCACCTGACGGTGTTGTATTTTTTACATTCTCCTGCTCAACTGCAGGTAAGGATGTTTCAAATATTTAGCTTTAAGCAGAGTTGGGGTTTTGACAAGCAAGGACAGTGGAAGATAAGAGGATTGCAAGGAGCCTGAAGATGCACAAAGGAGTGGTTTTAGATATAAAGCTTGGAATCTAAAATGAGTAACAAGGGAAGAGAAACACAAGGCAGACCATGGGTGTAGAAAAGGGGCGAGGAGCCCCAGAAGAAGCAGAAGACTCGTCAAAGCTGAGATACTAGAGTAGGATGGGAAGATAAAAGGTTCAAAGGAAAATGATAAAGTTGCTGGTAATGAGAAGGTCTAGGGTATGACCATGACAGTGGTGACATAAGTGGGATCGGGAAAAAGAGCATTAGAAGTGAGGGGGTCAAGCAGCTGAGAGGCCAGTGTGTTAGATGGATCGTCCATAATGACAGGCAGTGACAGACAGAGACAGTAAGCCAAGCATGAAAAGGTTCAGTGAATCAGAAGGTGTGCTGTGCAGGTGATCAATGACTGAAATGCAGAGGATATTGGGTGGTACCATGTGATGGCCTCTTCCTCCAAGGAGGCTTTGGAGGAGAAAATAAAGAATAGCCTGGAAGCAGCAATGAGGGGTGATGAAGACCTTCTGGTTCTGGGGTACATGGGATATGGAAGGAAAACATGTCACTATATAAGGTGACTGTGAGAGAAGCAGTGAGCTCTGGATAATCGGGACACAAAATGGTGAAAGAAACATTCAGAGGAAAGGCTCAGGTGATAGGGAATTTTGGTAACAACAGTCCATGAGTTCCAGAGAACATGGTATAAGAATTTGAGGGAGTTAGGGATGAACAGAAGATTGGATAGGATCAGGAATGAACAGCCTTGGGGGACAGGCATCTAGGAGTATGTGGACAATTTGGAGTCTGGGATGTATAAGTAAACTGAGGTAAAAAGGGATGTAAAACAATGGGATGGAGCCTGATGGTCTTTTAAGGGAAAGTCCTGAATTACAGCTCATTCATGGGAGATCCCCTAGGCAGATAGGTGGTGGTGGTAGAAAGCAGTGGTGAGAGAGACAAAGCAAGCAAGGCTAAGGAACCTTGGGCCTGCTTTAAATCTCTCTGTGGGTGACATCAGAACTGGATAGGGAGCTCTTGAGGAGGAACAGGGGAAGTTTGGGGCCAGTGGGAGGATAGGGAGAACAAAAAAGAAACTGTAAATTGTGGCCACTGTAAACTTGGTAAGGGCTGATAGCCCTTGAGAATAGAGGAGATGAGCTAACCAAGATGGCAGGGAATGGATTTAGCTTTAGTGGATGGGAGGTTTGAACCCAGAATTTGTCAGGAAGGTTAAATGAGATAACTACAACCCATACCCACGAGATAACTATAGTCCCTGGTGCTTAGTAGGTGAATAGGGTTATAGTTTTCTCCCTCTCTGCCACCTTCCATTGCCTCCAACCTCGTCTCCAGATGCGCCCAGGTGGACCCCACAGGACCAATGGGAGTAAAGGGGTTCATCAGTACAGATCCATCTCCAGCTGTAAAAACAGCTTAAAACACAGATACTGTTCCAAATACCTGGACACAGAACTGGGCATTGAGTTAGAAGAAAAGGAATCTGTAATGTGCTGCTTATGGAAATGTGACCCAGACATTTCAAGACAGTTGCAAAAGCTGATGATGTGGAGCCCAACTATTGGGAGAATTGAATGGCAGAACTCTTTGGTATATTCAGGGGCATTATTGTAAGTGCATGAAATTTAGCCAGAACAAATGCAATCAATACCCTGACCTTGAATCTTCATTGGCAACCAACAGTAGAAATAGCTGTCAGAACTGTATTTGAGTTTGTTTTGATCACTTTAACTGTAAAGGTGTAGATGGTTACATCAGTTAAATGAGGAAAATATTCTGTAGCTGAAACTTTGCTACTGGTACTATTAGATAGATTCAGAAAACTTCTACACAACAAAAAAAATAAGCCTTGTGTAGAATTCTTTTTTTTTTAATTTTAATATATTTTATTGATTATACTATTACAGTTGTCCCATCTCCTCCCCTCACCCCCCTCCCTGCACACCCCTTCCCCCCACACTCCCCCTCTTTAGTTCATGTCCATGGGTCATATATATGAGTTCTTTGGCTTCTACATTTCCTATACTATTCTTAACCTCCCCCTGTCTATCTTCTATCTACCATTTATGCTTCTCATTCCCTGTACCTTCTCACCCTCTCTCCCCACCC